>CM031240.1:937403009-937627333 GCA_018340775.1 Taxus wallichiana var. yunnanensis | reverse complement strand
CAAATTTAAAATAACTTTACCTCCCTTGATTTCAGAGCTTCTTTGTAAGCCTTTGGGTGCACCTTAGGTCATGATTAAATAGTGATTGCTAAATGCTTCATTGGTTCATTATAACTAAATATTTTATGATAGATGATCAAATATTGTGTGGAAAAGTGTAGATATGCATCTCCATTTCATGCACATATCCTGGTTGAAGGGATGATTAACCATTTTGGTACTTTTTGCATTTAAGTTTCTCCATATTTTTCTGAAATCCTCAAAGAGTTTGGCGGACCTTGGTTTGTCTTATTTAAAATCCCACCCAAAAAAACATTCAAAACAACTAATCCTACCCCCGTGTTACCCTGTTTTTCCTTGTATACCCACAAAAGATCAAAGTCCAGCTTGTCAAAGTATGCGAACAAATCAGGATTTCAAAATGTCTTCAAGAAACCATTGTCTTCCATTGAAAGTATCTCCATAATCTAGAAGTGACAACTTGTGAAAGTCAGATTTGGAGTGTTTTTCATATTTTTCCAAGGCCCTTTTCATACTATTTACACATATTAAGGGATATCTTCATCTCCTTCACCATTTGAGGGTTACAAAATATGTTCTCTTACCTTAGTTGAAAGGCACAACCTAAAACAGTTAGGACACGATCAAGTGCTATTTGAGTGCTATCCATCTCTCCACAAATTTGAGTTCCAGTTAGATCATATCCTTAGCTACAAAAAGATAGACACCATGATCCATTTGTCTTCAAGCTTCATGCCATATATTTAATGTTTCTCAAACTAAAAAGGAGAACAAATTTGGGTACCAACACCATTGGCACTATTCCCGGGACATTCTTAGTTCAATCTGATCCATGTGCATACATATTTGAAATATTTGAATGCATATCAAAACCTGGTAATTTCTCTTGCAAGTTCTATCTATAAATATATTGTTAAAGTGTCATTCTATACTCATATTTGTAAGGTGTATGCAAAGGTTTCAAACTCGTCTATAATTTTATCGCCTTAAACAGTAGTTACACTTCGTTTGCATTTGTGGTTGATAGATTTAAGAAAAGGAAGATCTCGACCTATAAATTTTGTTAAGATTTTCTCAGTGCTTTGATAGGTATTTTACTGATTATTTTAGTGCATTTTCACAACTAGGGTGAAAGTCCTTAATGGTGACTCCATGATGTTTTGATCTTGATAAATACCAATGTCTTAGCTTTCTATGATTTTTTTTTTTGGTATTAATAACATCTGCAAAACTAGAAGGAAGAAGATCTCTCTTCATTAGAGACTTTGCTAAGAATTTGTTTTCAGATTCAAGGAACTCAGAGTTAGAAGGGAGAAGAGTTTGGAAGGTGGTTGGAGAGAAAATCTCAAGGAAGGAAGTTCCCTTCATTGAACTTGAGATTGATCAGCCTGTCATTGAGGACTGCAGTTCTTCTTCAGGTAAATCTGAATCAGATATTCCTCTTGAAAATTTGCATTCTCCATCTGGAGAGGGACCTTCATTTGTATTTGAAAATATTGCTCCTCATTCTACCCCTATTTTTTCCAAATCTTCTAGAGTTTATCAAGAAGCTGATCCTATAGGGGATATCCATTTTGAAAATTACATTTCTATTCCCCAAATACGTCTCACTCTTAATCATTTTGTTTCTCCTCCAAGATCACCACCTCATAATAATATGGCTCAGCATCCACCTAGACCTCCATTTGTTTTTAACACATTTGGTCCTATTAATTTTAGAGGAATGAATAGTTATCCAAATGTTGTCTCTCGATATGTCGAAATAGATTGCCAAAATTCCAAGGTAACAATGCAATAACTGGTGATCAACACCTAAAACATTTTGTTAACATGATGGAGGACTTTGAGATTGAGCATGAAGATGTGTATGTTAAATTGTTCATTCATACACTAGAAGAGGATGTAAGGGATTGGTACAAGGCTCTACGTGATAATTCTATTGATTCTTGACTAGAGACAAATAATGCATTTAGGTTACAATATGGTGACAAGACTGATCCTAGGTTTCTCTTGTCTGAATTTGAAAATATCAAGAAGAACCCCAATGAATCAATGCATGACTTTAATACAAGATTTAACAAGACATTGAGGAGGCTTCCTATTAATTTGAGGCCATGTGATGAGTCATGCTTGATCAAATATGCAGATGCATTTGATAAGAAGGAAGCCTACTACTTAAGAGACAAAAACCCTACTAATTTAAGGTAGGCCTTCACCATGGCATTGCAGATTGAAAATAGCATTAAGGCCATTGGGAAACCTCTCAATAGAGATGATGTAAATCTGATAAACCTCAAGCTAGAAAGGGTGTTGATTTGGAGGAGGTTGTGAAAACTTCAGTAGGGGCTATCAAAGAAATCTCATACAAGTTATCCCGAGAAGAGAAAGGAATTGGGTAGACTTCATAAGGTTAGAAAAAAGCACAAAACCATGATAGATTTTCCAAACATCCTAGGGGTGATCAAAGATCTAATGATAGAGGGAAAGGACCCATGGGGTTTGCAAATAGACATCCTTAAGAACATGAAGGAAGAGTGTTACCTAATCCCCTATCTACTAGGATTTTTGTTGTTGAGGAAGTTGTTGATATTGATTGGTGTGATAAGTGTTTTCTACCCAATCGTCCATGTGAAATGGACCAAAAAGATGGTGAAGCTAATAATGATGATGGTATTGATGGTGATATCTACATGGTGGGCTGTTCTTCAGGCTCACAATAAAGATGCAACATTAATGAAGGTAATAAGTGCAAGGACAATTACAACCTTTTGGGATTGCATCAAATGGGTACAAGTCAATCTTCCCTCTCATACTCTTGAGGTAGATGTAGTGTAAGATTTTGAGATTCCTAACAATGACTTGGAATAATTAATAGCTTTGTAGTCAATATTTGCACCCACTAAGAACAAGGGAACCTCATGCACACCGACCTATCACCCAATGGATGCTGGGTGCTCACCCGAGGCGTGTGAGAGGGAGACAAGTCTCTCTTTTATGTGAATCTAGTGGAAGGCATAGTTCATGGTCCTGAATTAGTGATCTAACAAACATGAAGCAACTATAGAGCTTAGGATGGATTCTATACCCCTTCATCATAACAAACAAAGCGGGCAACGGACTTAATAGAACTAAGAAGTTGTAAATCCACAAGTATACTTAATCATTCAAGTAAGGTCCATGATTATACAAGATCAAAGAAAAGTAGAAACATGTAGATAATACGAAGGAAATCTTAATGTAAACATAGTGGTAACCTTATCATATTCATTCGTAGCCTTACTACAAAGCATCACAGAGAGGCAGACCATAGTCATGCACCATATCTAGATCCATACATGTATATTTACAAAACTCAGAATTGATAAATCCCCATCACCTCACCTACCACCTCATTTTGCCACCTCATCATGACCTAGCCCTAATCCTAAACTAACCTAATTAAAACCTAAAACTTGGTCTACACCTACACCCATGACTAAGACCCTTTCTCGCACCTAAACCGACCTTCTAGTCACTTGACCAAGCCCGCAACTAATCTCTCGAGAAAAGTGGAAGGTGGGCTGTTTTACTAAAAATAGCCTACTTTTTCCTTACCGATGCCGGTTTCTACTCGACCGCCATCGGTTACATAACCGCCATCGGTTCCTCAGAAATGGCCTCCCAAACCAAAAACAAAGGATCGGAATTTCATTTTTGGATCGTGAAAAGGATTCTTTGAATCAAGAAAGAGCATCGAGCGATCGAGAAAAAACCCCGATCTTTACTTGACCGAGCAGAGACAAGTGAAGAGACAAGGAGAGTTAAGCAGCAAGGGAGAGCAAGCCAGATCGCAATCGATACCAGAGCCCTCGATACTCAAATGATTTGATCTCGGCTGGTGCTGACTCATCCTACCTCGCCGCTTTTGCCATCGTAACTCTTGACTTACATCTCCATGAATAATCGCAAGCTACTTCGCATGTACTCTTTAATAACATTTCTTCGACTTTTTGAATCATAAGTCCTCACAAATCCATTCTTGATCCACTACCCAACGTGTCATTGCATCTAACTCATCATTCATCTAGATCTCATCACCCTATTTCCTAATATTACCTATATACAAAATTTCTACAAATACACAACTACCAAATAACACCACCACCCCACAAAACAACTAACCTTCGATCCTAGACTCTACCGATATCGGTCATCAAGAACCGCCATCGGTTATCAAGAATCGCCATCGCTTATACCGACTATAACCAATAACCAACCTTTCCCCTACCTACTAACAAAGCAATTTAATTGATATCTTATAGTCTTTTGTGTTAATTCATATTAGCAAGGGAACTCACCACCTTCGAAAGGAAGTTTTATATTTCCTGCCCAAGGCGCTTCTCATTTATTGTCTAATTAAAATCTTGTGGTCTTGTGTTCTTATTTGCAGGTAGTCCTTCCAAGACAAAAAGGAGTTCTTCGCAGTCAGCCTGATCTTTCTCTACGGTACGCGCACATCATCTCGACATTCTACAGGTATTCCTCCTAGCCCCAACCCTTATCTGTTTCTAAAAGGAACGAAACATTCCGAGTGAAACATTTTGGCACGCCCGGTGGGACCCATTTTGGGTTTCTGTTTCTCTTGCTTATTTTCATTTTAGGAAGCATACTTGCTGTTGCTGCTTTTGTTATATATTTCGTAAAGAATTTGTCTTGCTTTCCTAGTTTCGCATTAGTGAAAGTCATCTCTTTTGCTTCATCGAATATAATTTTCGATTTGGGTTTAAAACACGTGCATCGCATTCCTACTTGTTGTTTTTCAATTCTAGTGAACGAGATTAAGTAATGTGTCGTACACGTGGGGTGATATCCACGGTATTGACAGAAATTAATCTTACATTCACTGCACAACACATACCGAATCACTTCACAATTAACACAACAACTCAAACATCCCCCTTTTTTCCGCGGTATTCCTCCGCCCGATTGAGGTAACCTTATAAGCCAAAACAACTTGACATTTCTAAGTCTCTTGTTTAGGATTCTCGACATCATTCTACGCCTAAAGGCATAAGCCCACGATAATTAAAATTAACCCTAGGGTTAATCTCTGGATTTGTGTGTGCATCTTGCTTGTTTTTAGTTCTGCTTTCTTTCTCATACTGCCTTCTCGTGATCAATAATTGACAAGTATACTAAACGTTGTTAAAAATCAAATTAGCAGCCTTTTTATATCTTGTTAGCCTGCATTTCTTACACCGACATCGGTTACCCGACCGACGTCGGCTATAGTATAACCGACATCGGCATTAGACCGATATTTGCCATTCGTTTTTCCAATTCCCGACAAACCAAAGAACCTACCAATTTTACTACCTGAGTTTGTTTCTATTCCCGATGTAAAACCCTACCGTGAACTCCTCGTCCATGGTTGTTATCACTCAAAGCAAGCCGCCATGGTTTCACATGCTTGCTCTGCTTTTTGCTCGAATCACCCCTTCACATTCTCGTGGGGAATCCTACGATACCAAATGAGGTTCCTAAAATTCCTGTGGGAGATAAGGACTTTGCCAAATTTCTGGATGCTAATTCTAGCATCAGCATAATACTATTTGTCTCATACCCCGACCGTACGCCCGATGGTCAGCCCTTGTGGTATGCCTATTAGTATAGCTGCTCATTTAGCTCCCACTCCGCCCGATAATACCGCCGTCGCTTCCCGCATCTCTAGCCCCGCTCCCAATCCGACGGCTTCGAGGTTCATACGACTCGATTGGCTTTCCGCTTGGTTAACCTCGACCCCACATATCATTACCGCCGACGCCTACTCATCTCATCTCTCAGATCGCTCCATTCATGACTTTGCTCTCGCCACCTATCCACACGAGCTTTCCTTCTCAAGCTCCGCCTACCTTTTCATTCCCATACACGTATCCAAAGAACCTCAACATCCTATATGGGACATCCCTATTCGGTTGCCTCAACATATTCATCCTCCACACCTTATCAACACTTAACCCCACCAGTGTCTAGCGGTGGTCCTTGGCCCAATTTGCCTCCGCTTACCACAACCACACCATCATCTCATCCAACTACCGATCTAATTAAACAAATGATGGACAAAATGCAAAACCCGAGGCTTCTATTTCAGTGAAGTCGTAGCGCTGACATACGAGCAAGTTTGTCGAGCCCATTCACCCTTCTCGTCCCCTTCATTCATATCCTCCTCAATGGGAGTTACCAAAATTTACCGCTTTAATAAGAAAGAGACCCTCAACAACACTTGCGATCATTTAGACATGCTTGTTATTTGATCGCCATGATGATGCCTCATTACTCCGCACCTTTCCCATGTCCTTATCAGACCCGCTTGAGTGGTATGTTGGCTTTAACCCAAAGACTCAATCTTCTCTTTTAACCAACTAGCCCAATCTTTCTTGATCACTTCTCCATTAACATTGCTAAGAAAGTATCCATCACCGACCTTTATGCCATTCGACAATTTGAAGACGAATCTATCGCAGATTTCGCTTGACGATGGCGCGCCTTATCAACCAACTTACATATGCCTTGCCTCGATCAACTTATCGAACTTTTCACGCGGGCATGCGCTAAGCACATTTCCCTACCCTCCAAATTCAAACTTTCCGCACATTCGATGAAGTTTACCATGGCTCAAAACTAGAAATTCGAGCCTTAGAAGAAGAGAAATTGCGGTCACAGCAACAAAACCCCACTTCCGAACTCCCGATTCTACCAATAAACCAAATACCACCACTCCTCACGCGTCCACTTCTTCTAAATCAAAAGGAGCTTGTCCACGCGGTGATGGTCAAATCTCAAGCACCGCCCAATACTCCACCAAAACCACCTATAAGTACAAAGCCGAGCCCATCAATTACACTCCTCGGGAGAAACTTATGGTGTCATCTTGGAAAATTGCTCAAAGCCGAGCTATCACTTTGCCTCCTCGTTAAACCTCATTCCGGCTTGATTCCACTCGCGCCATACCTTCCTCGGTACAAAGAAAATGACTTCAGAATTTCACCGTAAAAGGACATAGTCATGAAAACTGCAAGATGTTGAAAAACATAGTGCAGAAATGGTCGACGCAGGGATATAACCTCGATAATCCTAATGCCCCCGCCAACCGAAATTTGAAAATCTTCAACAAACCATTCCCGAATCACTCTCCCAACAAGAATACAAACCAGATATCTTAGCCGAGGAGAGTGTTCATGAGATCCATGCAGCTTTTGATACCTGCCCAAAGCCTCTATCGAGAAAATTTTGAATCAAGCCTCTTCACTAACACAGAGCCCGAACCTCCTTTACCACCATCGAACCAAAGCGAAATCATTCCTTTACCCATAAGGAGTTAACGCCTGCACTTCTCTTCCCATCGATGAGTCTTCTTATACCACATCCCTACAAGATTGCGAACGGATGTTATCTAACCTATCTATTTCCCAAATTTCCCTTCTACCCTCTCTTGCACGCACAAGAGGAAGGTACGCCACTCCTTTTGACATCCTTAGACGAGGAATCTCTTGCACCGACATCACCAAATTCTTAACCATGACGGATCCTCTCGAACATGCCCTCCGCCTATTAGTCCTTCATCACCTAAATCTTTTCAACAACCGGTCGACCTCTTGACATCTATTGATACAAAGGCCTCGCTTACCCCCGTATCACACCCACAAAGGGACCGGAATCACAACCCACCTTTCTTCCGTATAAAAGTTCACATTCACACGTGAGGACTGCCATTCCACAAGATGATAGACAGTCTATGGGAACGCTTTGAGTACGCCATATTCTACTCAAATGCAAATGACCGATCCCGAGACCTCCACCATATACCCGAAGTGTTTACGTGCTTAAAATGCCCATGTTCTCACCTTCACCCCCTCACCTCTACCAAATGCCCCGTCCACTTCTATTAACTTAGCCAAATCTTCCCCTACGCTGGGACCTTACCCATACCTGGCCTAACACACCCACCTAAGCGGCTTGATTTATCTAAAAATAAAGCCGCCCACCCCATTAAGAGACAGACTCAATCTCCTCAACCTATGCCTCTATCACAACTAAAACCATCATCGCCACACCTACCTTCCATATTGGGACCCCATCCTCTACCTTACATCAATATATCATACCTCCCGTGTTTCCTTTAAAGTGACCTACGCCTTCGCACACATACAGAGATCCTGTGGTATAAGAACACCGCTCACTCCGCGTATCCTCGCCCACCTATCAACCCTAAACAAATTCCATCATCAAAAGATTTGTTTTCGGTCACTCCTATTTCCCGTGGTTGTTTTTTGATACCACACCATCTGTGGCCTCATCATCCAATATAGCTTCGCGCCAAAGAAACCACGCTTAGTGAAAAACACGTATCAACACCCTCGCTAAACCACCACCCATACGAACCAACCACGCCCAAACATTACCAAAACCCGCGCAATCAATACCCTCATCCTCTTCTGATTTTGACCCACTCAAAGGATCTTACGCCAAAATCCTTGCTATGTTAGTAGAGAATGCGACCATTTCCCTACCCCCACTTAGACCTTATGACCCGTCTAAACCTCGACCTATAGGTTATGATGAGTCTAAGATCTGCGCTATCACCGCACACCAGACATGATGTGGAGGGATGCAAAGCTTTAAAACCATCCTTCGTCACCACCTCTCCCAGATAGAAAGGTTAAGAAAGACAACTTACGAAGGGAGAGACCTTTAGTTTCCATTCCTCTCCTATACCATCTGTCCCCGCCTCACCAAGATCTCACATTATTACAACCCCACCTCTCAAGACCATGATTTATCCCAATCATCTTCTTCATCTCCGGGCTACTAGATTAATATGATTAGTGTTGCTACTCGAGCGCAGAAAAACAATGAGAAAGCGAAAGAAAGCACACTCGCATCCTCTCCTTCTCCGTCCAAAGATCCCGATTGCACCACCACCCAAAGTGGTTATTCGTGGACCCGCTTACCCCGCCTCTAATGGAGCTGCCCATCGAGCCATGATTAAACAAATTTCACCAATCACCCGTAAAATGACACTATATGATCTCATTCGACTTCAATCTCATCGACAAGCTCTCGTTGAAATTCTTCAGGGGATCGAGGTCTTACCTAATGAAACCCTTCCCGTTGCCTCCATTCTCGACACCCAATCACGTTGCTTCTCTCACCAAACAACCCACCGCCCCAACCACTTCCGCTCTCGTACTACAAGCTGCTGCAGCAATGGCTCAAGATGAAATTGTCGATTTTGGTACAAAGATCCCGACTCGCTTCGCCTCGCTTCATCTCAAACCTACGTCCGGACATTCGTGTACGCCGTGTTATGATTGACGGGGTGCTAGCCTAAACATCATCTCTTCAAAAGCTTTTCAACAAATGAATATCCCTTCTAGCTACATACATGTGCCAAAGCCCCATCATGTCATGCGGTCATTCAATGACGCTATTACTCTACCTTAGGCACCGTGATCCTCAACATTCGGGTAGACCACGTACTTTACCCGAACTCTTCTATGTCCTCGAGGGAGAGTTCCAATATAATATATTGCTGGGTCGCCTCGATCCGGCCATGGGATGCGTTCCTCAACATTACATGATGCATAAAATTTGAGTACGAGGGGAAGTCCTACACCGTAAAAGCTGATCCTCCCCCCTTTAAAACCTGCAATATGTTATACCGCCCTAACGATGTGCTTATACCAATCAAGACACCCATACATTCAACCCAACCATCCTCTTCAAATGTACCTCAACCATCCACCTCAACCGCGCCTACGCCTTCAACTGATGAAACCACCGCCGCAAAACCACTTCCTTCCCGCAGCTAACATCCCAACCTCCGACCCCTTAGTAGATGTTTTTCAACGCCTTACGCTGGGGGAGTACCGCCTATATAACGTTAGTTCTTTCCCTACCCCGCAGGAGTACGGACAATTACATGCACATCCCACCTACGACCGTCACGTGGGGGAGGTAATCTCTTACGACCACCCCATATCGCGCACCAACCTAACGTATGGGGTGTTGACGCATCCTCCATTACCCCGAACCTCCTCTTGGTGTGGTTCCTTCCAATCTGATTTTCAATACTTGACAAATCATCGCTTCGCCTCACCTTCTTGACTCGCCGTGCTTGGAAAGGCTTTGGTTTTGGTCTTTACGAACAAGGCCGACATACACTCATTCCCGTGACTACCCGCAAACACACAATGATCGCAGTGGTCTCGGTTTTCCCCGAAACACCTACACAGAGACACCTCGTGTCACCGTATTCTTCGAAGAAGACGACGTCACCCCTACCAAACCATCATCACCCACTTTGCCATCATCACCCACGTAATCTATAGACCCCGAATCTATCCTCCTAACTTTTTTTTTTTTTTTTTTCATAAATGCTATCTTCATAGGTCCTCTCACTTATCAACGCGATAATGAGGACCCATCTTCTCTTCCCTTTCTATATCCGCATATGATCAAGAGGATTCACTTTGATTAATGTTGTTGAGTGTCGATGATGACGACTCCATCCTCACTTACCTTGCGCGATGATTCTTATATTCAACGAGCCTTACCATCTCAAACCCAAACCATGCCGAACGAATCTACTATAGAAATCAACATCCACACGGAGGAGGATCCTCACATTGTGAAGATCGGACAATCCCTTAACACATCGTAACAAGTCACCTTTACTACTTTCCTCCGTGCTCGCAACCAAGCTTTCGCTGGTCTTACGCCGACATGCCAGAATTGATCCTACCATCGCTGGTCCATAACATCACTCTAAACCCCGATTCCAAACCAACCAAACAAAAATCGAGAAAATGCATCCACGCATTGCCCTCTTGGTCAAAGAAGAGCTTCAACGACTTCTTTCTCGCTTTCCTTCATCTTGCCTATCGACTATCCTCAATGGATTTCTAACATCGCACTCGCTACTAAAGCGACGGGGACTTCTGATATGCACGGATTTCCGGATCTTAACCTCGCTTGCCCTAAGGATGACTTCCTCCCAAGTATTGATCAACTTGTTGATCTCACCGCGGGTCATGAAATGCTTTCTCTCATGGATGGCTTTTCAGATACAACCAAATTTTGGTCGCCTCGCCGATCAACACAAAACTACCTTCATAACTCCTCGGGAACCTTCTGTTACTGTAATGCCATTTGGCCTTAAGAATGCCGGTGCGACTCTATCGCGGCTATGACCTACATTTTTCATGACATTATGCACACTATCCTCAAGATTACGCCGACGATCTTCTTGGCAAGTCTAAACATCGCAGTTGAACATCTCGATGTTTTAACCATTATTTTTGATCACTGCTACAATATTCTGTCCGCCTTCAACCAAAGAAATGTGTCTTTGTGTCCTTTCGAAAACTTCTTGGCTTTATCGCCTCTTTGCGTGGCATTGAGGTCGACCCATCTAAAGTCAAAGCTATTCTAGAAATGCCCCCACCTACTAATCTCAAACAATCACGTAGTTTACAAGGTAAGCTCCAATCTATCCGACGTTTCATCTCCCAACTCTCTGATCGATGTCAACCTTTCCATCACCTCCTTAAAAGGACATTGAATTTCAATGGAGTGAAGAGTGCCACCAAGCCTTTGAAGCTCTCAAAACTTATCTCTTGCAGCCACCCGTGCTTATCCCACCTCAAGACGACCGCCCTTTCTACCTTTACCTTTCCGCCACTGACCACGCTGTAGGGGCCATGCTTGCACATCGTGACTCTGAAAATCGAGAACAAGCCGTTTATTATATAAGTCATACTTTGGTGATTATGAGACTAGGTATACACATGTAGAAAAGTTGTGCCTAGCCCTATCATTCGTGGCTACCAAGCTCCGACACTACCTTCTGAATCACAAAACTTTCATCATCACCAACACGGACCCCATCCATTACATGTATGCCAAACCTCATCTAAACCAACGCATCGCCCGATGGCTCATGCTCCTCGCCGACCTCGACCTTGAGTTCGCCCACCGTAAATCAATCAAAGGACAAACCATCGCAGACCAACTTCATGGAAGCCCCTTTACCTCGGGAACAATTTACCAATTTTATATTCCCGACGAACTCATCGCCACTCTTTCACTCGGGAAGAGTCGATCAAATGACCCTCTTCTTCGATGGATCTAAATGCCAACGCGGGCGAGGAGCCGGCGTTGTTCTCATCCTCTCGACGCTGAACCTATGCCTCTTTCATTCCGGCTTGATTTCCACCACTAATAATACAAATGGAATACGAGGCCCTTGTTCGGTCTCCAAGTCATGATACACTTAGGTATCAAATCTATCAATATTTTTGGCGACTCTCAATTGGTAGTCAATCAAGTTATGGGCATCTACCAATGTAAAAATGAGGAACTTCAAAAGTACAAATACTACGTGGACTCACTTCTAGCCTTATTTACTCACTATTCTATCCAAACCATTCCCCGCTCCACTAACAAATTTGTGGATACTATGGCTTGCTTAGCCTCGCAAATTCCAGCTTCATCAACTGACTCTGAATTATTCGTCGTGGTCCAACAACTTTTTGCCCCATCCTACTCAACCCCGGTAGTTTGTATGATAAATAATGTGTCTGCTAATTCACAGGATACTTGGTATCACCAATTTCACGACTACCTTACAACCTCTGTTCTCCCATCTGACCTTACTAGTACTGGTAAACGCGCTTTTCTTAAACGCGTTTCTCGTTATGTAGTTATGGGGGGACTCCTCTATAAACGTGGCTTTGATGGTATCCTCCTTCGCTGTCTAACCGGCGCGGAGGTCACCTATACCATCCAACAAGTCCATGATGGGATTTGTGGTGGACATTTTAGTGGCCTTTCGCCATGGCTAAACGAATCCTTCGCCTAGGTTATTATTGGCCTACTTCTCAATAACGATCGCTACGAATATGTTAAGCGTTGTGTTATGTGTCAACAACATGCTAACCTTCAACATACTCCTAGCCATCCGCCGCAGTCGTCACGAGATCTTTGCCTTTCTCACAATGGGGTTTAGACCTTATTGGTGAGATTCACCCGCCCTCTTCACAACGCCACCGATGGATAATCACAAAGCCACCGAATATTACACAAAATGGGTGGAGGCCATTCCACTCGCTTTCAATCAAAAAGGAAAAATTGTCGAATTCATTAACCATCACATTATCTGCGCTTTTGGTATTCCTCATCGCCTAATAATGTATAATGGTAAATCTTTTAAAAACAAGTTGTTACAAGACCTTTGTGACAACTTTGGTATCAAACTTAGTTTCTCATCGCCTTACTATCCGCAAAGCCAATGGTCAAGCCAATCTTCTAATAAAACCCTAACCAAAATCCTCATGAAAGTTGTCAATGAATCCGAAGAAATTGGCATGATCACATTCCCTTTGCCCTTTGGGCTTATCGTACTAGCATTCGTACTCTACTAATGCCACACCTTTTCTTTTGGTATACGGTACCGAGGCTGTTTTGCCTCTCGAAATACAAATACCCTCCCTTAGAATATCTCTTCAGTGATATTCTCACCAACGATGATTTCCGCCAAGAGCGGTTAGCCCAATTGAGCTTCTTGACGAACGCCGCCTTACACTTTTGATCACCTTCAAATCTATCAAAAACGCATCAAACGTGCTTATGATAAGTGACTTCATGAGCGTATTTTTAAGGTTGGTGATCTTGTCCTCAAAGAGAATCAACATGTCACCAAACTAGAAAAGAGCAAACGTGGAAAATTTGCTCCCAATCGATTGGGCCTTATATAATCACTCACACCTATGGATCGTGCACTTATCGCTTAGCTTCGCTTAATGGTAAACCCGAGCCTCGAACCCCTTAATGCCTTGCATCTTCACCATTCTACTATTGAATTTAGTGTTATATCACTTCTTATCTACCTTCCGCTCATCCTCGAGCTCACATACCACCACATGCACTTCGCTTCCTACACCTCATAATAAAAATCAAGCTCACATAGTTTGATTCTCACCTCACCTAAACGATGCCTTCCCCTTTTAGTCTAGTCCATGACTTCAAAGTATTAAAATAAGCCGTATTCTTATGGGATTTTCTTGAGTCAAACTTCCTACCAAACTAGATGCTTCACGCCAAAAGAACATCTAGCTATCTAAATTATATATAGACTGCTCCTCGAAGGACAAATATATGCCAAATTATTGCTGCTATTCTATATAGATCGCTCTCCCCGAAGGACAAATGCTATGCACTAAAATCATATCTCGCTACTATAAATAGATCGCTTCCTCGAAGGACAAATTATACATAGCTTTTTATCGTAAGCTTCTCGCATTGATCAGCCTTCGTGAAGACCTCAAGAATAGCACAATCAATATCCTCAGAGACTTCCCACATCGATCGCCTATATTCAAGAAAATAAAAGCCTCATTCAAAAAGAACTTTTGGGTCATGGACTTGTCTATTTAGGGTAGGTTCTCTTTCGCGTAACACTCACTTTGTAATAAGTTCTCTCGTACTTCTCCTATATCATCCACCTCACCTCACCATTTGTTTCAACTCAAGGGACGTAACGTACACCCGATATATCATGTGATCATACAACTCTTTTCACCTATGGACTTCTCGCTATGCACGGTACCTAGGGCTTCAAGCTCGCTCTACGTTGTGTGGTTTGTTTAGCTCTTTTCACCTACGGAGCACTCTTTCCGCTTTGCCTCGCATCTAGGATTGTGTGTTGATCTTAATCGACATGGTTCCTTCTACTTGGGTAGGCTAACTTTCGCTTCCCTTATACCTTTTACAACATCACCAATTCATTACCGACACCAACAACCTTACCTTACCAATATTAATATCAATATTCTTACCAACCAACCAATTGCCTAAACCGTACTAAATTGCTCGACCCGCCTCCCCCGATCCTAAGGGAGAACTACATCGGCCCGAGGCCCCTCCTTGCTTTGTGCAAAGGGCTATGTAGGCAAGCACTTCGAGACATGGGGTCTCCCAAGGTTAGCTCGACCATCCCCTACCATAACCTATCATGTGTGGTAAATATAAATATTTTTGTGTATTTCTATTTAATCACATTCCTCTTTATCCTTTTTTCAAAAACCGAAAATCAAAACGAAAACATTCTTATTATGATAACTCAAATCAACATACATATCTCGCTTTTATTTAGATGTTAAACAAATACATCTTCTCTATCATCGACACGCAGGTCGATACTTTATTTATTCTTATACCTTGCTAACATTTATTTAGACCTCACGCCTCATCCCAAACTAGGTGATGATCGTGATCGCCGACCCTCTCGCCAGCCTCTCTCGTCCTCAAAGGTACCACGGCTATTGGTACCGCCCACGATCTACCAATCTCTCCTCGTAACATATGAATACGCCTCTCGCATGGAGGACTCCAGCCTCTAGTCTCTCCGCCCGTGACTCCGCAACCACTAACAATCCTCTTGTCTCATTCACTCGCGCTTGAGCTGCTGAACCAAACGCCGCAGACGATCCTCTCTCGCTGTAATCACCGCTATGTCGACGATCACGTACACCTCGCAGCTTCGCTACCCACCATAATCTATAGGCCTCTGCGTTCCTCGCATCCATTACCCCGCGATCGGCCGCTACTCTCTTCGTGCCCTTCTCGGGGTGTTGGCTGGGGAGGTGAGAATACTGCCTCTGCATCGATCCTCATATAGGGTCTATAAGCCTGGGGTATATCCTGCACAAATCCAAATTGTCACCGCACGCGATCTATAGGAATCCTCTCATATTCACCTGGCCTGTGCCCCGCGATCCATCTCAATCGCTCTACACCCCTCAATTCCTCAGCTATGTTCTCTGTTACCATATAATTCCCGTAAGGCCTCCAACAGATATCCGCAATCGTCACTCTCTCCCATACCTGCCTATAATACTCAAAGTCATCCGTCACGGCCTGGGATCTTGCCTCCTGTTCTGTCTGGACCCATCGTCTGAATCCCAACCTCTCGATCTCCGGTTTCTCCCGATCGATGGATCGGCCTATCGTCGCACACAAACAATGTGCTCATAGGCCCAACAAAGGTAATAAGTATGAACAATCCAAAGTCATCCCCGTGATTTCACCTACAAGCCCATAAACCCCTCGTATAACTCCGCCAAATATGCAGTGCCCATGCAAAAGTCACGCCTTTCTATCATCTCCCAAATAACACACATCAATGCCTTTGGAAATCTTCCCCATCCGCCCTCGTAACGCGCATAATACCCTACCGCTATCATTAATATCACCGCTAACCTTGTCTCCTCGTGGTGTGCGTATACATACATTATCCCATACGTAAATGACAAACTCGCCGTGTTAAATCTCGTGCGTATGGACCAAATACGCTTGTTATCGCTCCCCGTGCCGCGCTAGGTAATGCCTCGATATACTGTTTTCCCGTAATTGGGAGTCTCAAAATACGGAACACATCTTCCAATGTTACCGCTATTTCCCCTGCTGCGTATAGAAGGTATTTGTCTCAGATTCCATCTCTCAATCAACGCTCGTAACATAGCATGGTTACGTGTGATTCGTGAATAATAAGCGATTCCACTTAACCCCAAACGATTTATCAATGTCCATTCAAATTGGCGTTACATCCGCTCGATTCGTGACAACAAAGGCTGTACACTATCATTCATCCTCAACCCCGCTCTCGCCTCGCATACATCCAAATAACAAAAACCATTCAATTCCTCCAATCCCCTGGTTTTTTTCTCAAATTCTGAAATTCCTACAAAGAACCGGTATCATTGCTTATACTAACCGGACGGTTGAGTAACCGATACCGGTTATCCCTAACCGATATCGGTCCCTGATTACTTTCATACACCTTGCCTAAAACAACCACCTACGACAATAAATTGCTCGCTTATTCCTCTCTCGTATACACATGCATACCAAACCCTTGATTACCTACCATGTAACACTCACCCCATTTATAACCC
This sequence comes from Taxus wallichiana var. yunnanensis, assembly GCA_018340775.1. Taxonomy (NCBI): domain Eukaryota; kingdom Viridiplantae; phylum Streptophyta; class Pinopsida; order Cupressales; family Taxaceae; genus Taxus; species Taxus wallichiana. Next base: position 937,610,318 of record CM031240.1, on the reverse strand, counting down.
TTGTTATCATCTTTTCTTTCTCATATCTACCCACATACTCTCCCCCATCTTATTCACAAAACATGCAGTAGTCAAATCACAAACAAAACGTTACCTCTTGGGTTGCAGTAGCTTGAGGTGGCCCTTGTCTTCCCTCTTGTCCCTGCCTGCTGGATGTTTCTCCTCGTCCTGCCATTATTACCACCTTTTTCAAACCTGCCTTTCTGTCTTCTGAATCTCAGATCACATTCACTTTCCCTGTCTCTTTTCTCCTTATCACTCAAATTTCTCATGCAATTACCTGTCTCACTACAAAAAGCGCCGTCACGTATTTAACTTCTTGCATGGCTCTCAAAATTAGAACTTAAGTTGCCACCCTAGCTTTTTTATTTTTAGAAAAGCTCATACCTAAATAACCGGTATCGGTCATGTAACCGATATCGGTCTACTAACTACCGCCGTCGGTTATTTAACCGATATCGGTTACACCCGCCCTTTTGAAACATGGTCTTTTCTTCATTTTTTTACCTAATTTTTGTCGCGCCCGCCTCTTTTCCTGCATCACAACACCATTATCCATATATGTCCATCCACCACACATATCATTACAATTTCATTAACATCATCTATTTTACAAAAACAAACCAGCCATCAGCTAAGGATACCAAACCAAAACAAAACAAAACAAAAAACTATCTATCTATACCTCATTTGAATCCAACTCATCAGATACATATATAACAATGTCACAAAACCAGCCCAAAACATGCAACATTTCATCATATAACACATCATCCATATATCAACATGTCAATTAAACTCATCATATATTCTATACCACAAACCATTGATGAAATACTTAAAAACATTTTCAACACTCGCATATGAATCAAAACATCATCTATATATATATATATACAAGTTTTCAAATATACACTGTGCCCTACATCGGGGCCTCTGTGATCTCATAATCCAACAAAGCCGCACGCAGCCGCAATAACTATCAATACTCTCGACTGGCTCGCAGCCGGTCCTCATATCAAAATATACTCGCTCGCAGCCGGTACTAATGTATAACCCGTACTTTCGGCTCGCAGCCGGTATACAATGAATGAATGAATGAATAAATGAGTAATATGTAGGCACGCAGCCTCTATAAACATAACCGGTGCCCGCACCGTGCCCATATCCAATATACAAATACAAAAACAATGCAGGATCCTCGCCTCTCCCCACCGCCTCGCACCTCTCCCGCTGGTCCTCGTGGCGCTCTCCTCCTCCGCCGTAATAGACACGCCGGCCGTGGCTGCACTCTCCTCGCGATCTCTCGACTACGCGAGGTCTCCGCCGGTGTGCCGCATATGGCTGATATCAGCTCCGTACTATCAAGAACATCCTCGATAGTACGGCCTCCGCTCACGCCTCCATGTATCTATCCCGTGCCACCGCTTGCAGACTGGGCCGGGTCCTCCTGACTTCCTACCGCCAAGCACTTCCCGTGCTCGTGGCTGGTGGTGCCTGGGCCGTGCTGCCATGCTGGTGGTATCTGCAGTACTGTGCTCGGGCTGGCTTGTGCTGCAGCTGCGCTGCTACTGCTACTCGCACTGTACTCGCACTCGCACTCGTGGCAGCGTGGCTGGTGGTGGTGCCGCCGTGCTCGTACTCGAGCTCGCTACCGCCTCGTAAGACTTCCCTATTCGTGCTCGCAGCAGCAGCAAGCTGCCCGTAAGAGCCGCACTCACCCCGAGCTGATCTCTCTCTCCGCACAAATGCCGCTAAGTCTCGGCCGTATGGGGCCGTGGCTACTCGCCGCTCTCTCGACTAGCCCACCACACCATGTATGCTCCCGTATAACCAACATCATCTACTCGTGTCATCTCGCTGCCTCTCAAAGAACCCAATCTGGATCCAAGGGCTGTGGTGCAGCAATGGGGCCTCTACATCATCCTCCTGTACCGAGGGAAGGGAGGTGGCTCGCCCTGCCGCAGCCCCATCTCGCCTCGCTGCACTTCTCTAGGGGTATCCTCTCGTACTCTCCCGGCCTCCGTCCTGCTATCCGTAAAGTGTACTGATCCAACGAATCGTACTCGGCCTCCTCTCATGTGGGTGATGACCTCTCGTAAGGTCTCCATACGATATCTACCGCTGCTGCCCTCTAACAAATGCCTCGTAGTAGTAACGCCTCTCCCCGCAAGCACTGCGCCGTGGCTGCCCCACGACTCCCAACCACCTCTCGAAAGCCGTATTCAGTATATAACCTGTGGCCCTGCCGCTGGGTAACCCTATCGTCTCGATGCATATGATGTGCTCATATGCCCAACAAAGAAGTAAAAAGTCGAACAAATACCAAATCGCCGCATCCGGCGATAACCTCTGAGTTTCTCAGATAGCCGCACTGATACACTGTGCCCACGCATAGCAAGTATGCTCCTCCACCATCTCAAGCAAGCACTCCCATCAATGCCCATGGAAAACGGCCTCCTCTCGAGTCCGGGAGGGCGAAGTGTGTGATCCTAATCATCATCAAGACGGCCACCGTGTCTCGTGTCGGTTGCAAGCACGGTACATGTCACCATACCCGATACTGCGCTGTGATAGGTAGCAGCGCGCCGCATCTCCAAAACCTCGCAGGATGCTGTCCATCGCCGCCTCCGACCTACTGAACACCGCCTTCCTCGATCGGCAAATGAAGGATGCGATACACATCCTCCAATGTGATGGTCATCTCTCCGGTCGGGAGATGGAACACATTGGTCGCCGGATCCCATCTCTCGATGAGGGCGACCATCAGGCTGTGATCTCTATCAATAGCTCGGTATCGCTAGACTCCGCCGAGTCCCACCTCGCATGATCGCCCAATGAGCCGCAGATACGTGTGGCCGCATCCGCACCAACAATGGGGCATCCTATCCCGCATCGTCAACTGCTGACGTGCCTGCAAAACCAACCCACAACCTTAGACCAACTCTCTATCACATCATCTACTTTACCCTCTATACTCCCTTTTTTAACCCATACCAACCCAACCCAAACCCATACTCTACCACCCCACCCCCAACCCAAAACCCAACCCAACCCAAACCAAAACCCAACCAACCCCCAAAACCCAAACCACTACCCGACCCAAAGCCCAAAATCTACCCAAAACAAACCAACCCAAAAACAAACCCCACCCACACCCCAAAACACACCAACACAAAACAAGCCCAACCCAAACCCAAACCCACCCAACCCCAAAACAAAACAAACCCACACAAACCCCCAATAAACCCACACAAGCCACAACAAAAACAAACAAAACAAACCAAAACAAAACAACACAAACACTTCGGACCGGTATCGGTCCCAAACAACCGACCACGGCCCTCTTCCCACCGACGCCGGTCAACCACCGACCGACGCCGGTCAACCACACAGAGCCCAGCCCCTAAAATTTTGCGACCGATGCCGGTCGCTTAGCGACCGACATCGGTCCCTGTCATTTCCCAGAGCCGAACCCCCGCGCGGCCCCCCCACCCACATTTTTGCATTTTTCTACTTATCTACCCACCCAAACACCCTAAAACCTACCCACCTACCTTCGCCTTGCCCTATTTTACCCATCTATCCTCTTCATTTTTCAAATTACGTCCATTTACTCATTATTTCCTAAAACATGTAAATTCCTACCCAAACCCCCAATTTAGCTTAATACCATTCAAATGCACAAAATAAAGAATTTCGAACCTACCCGAACGATTTACACGTCTGCCGTGGTGGGGATGGGTGGTGGTGGTCCACCTGGTCCAGCCTCCTCCCCGCTCCTCCCGCTCGTGCTATAGCTCCACTCTGATCTGCTGGGTCCCCGCCAATCAATCAACCGCCTCCTCCTCACTCGGGCCCGCAAACAACTCACTCCTCCAGTAAAAAAGCTCCACCTCACTCAATAAAACCTCCAATCTCAACTCCCCACGTCAGACAAATCAATTTGGTTTTCAAATAACACAAGTGACAATGACAAGCCGTATTTTTCTTTTTATAGGTTTTTCGCCCTTAACCGATATCGGTTTCATTTTGCCCTAATGAACCGCTATCGGTCCCTTAACCGATATCGGTCATGTAGAATCGACATCGGTTTTTCTGCCAACTTTCCACCAATTTTTTTCCCTTATTTACCATTTGCCCCTTTTTAACCACATATCGCCTATATCCACTTTTGCTGAACACCATTTGTTTACCTATTCGGCCCGACCCAAGGCCTCGCCCTACCCATTCGGCCCGACCCAAGGCCTCAACCTACCTATTTGGCCCGACCCAAGGCCTCAACCTACCCATTCGGCCCGACCCAAGGCCTCAACCTACCCATTTGGCCCGACCCAAGGCCTCAACCTACCTATTCGGCCTCCCAAGGCCTCCCTACCCATTCGGCCCGACCCAAGGCCTCAACCTACCTATTCGGCCCGACCCAAGGCCTCAACCTACCCATTCGGCCCGACCCAAGGCCTCAACCTACCTATTCGGCCCGGCCTCACCCCCATTTCGCCCACCCACCCATTCGGCCCGGCCTCACCCACCTATTCGGCCTCAACCTACCCATTTGGCCCGACCCAAGGCCTCACCCATTTGGCCTACCCATCCGACCCGACCCAAAGCCGCCACCCAACAACTTGGCCCGACCCAAGGCCTCACTCCTAACCATCCGGCCCGACCCAAGGCTCAGAACCTAACAACTTGGCCCGACCCACCGTATCACTTCAACACCATACCCACAATCAATGTTTTATTTTATCCATCCATCCTCGTACCTTTTGTTCAATCGAGCTCACCTGTTTCGTGTTTTAGCATGATTAGGGTCCTCGACTTGATCTGTCGACCAACTTTGCCTAGACTTCAGACCGTGACGCTTATCTCAACCAAACCAACCATTCGTACTACCGAACATGCCTAAACGCCTCGTACCTTACCCGTTATATACCCCGAGCTACTTCCTATGCCTTGATACCGTGATTATATCACCCTTGTTTGGATAAACTATCGACCTTTGCCTATACATTGCTGGTTTGCTAGTCAAATCATGTACCCTAGTCGTACGATTGCATTTCAACATGCGTCTGCTTCCTTGGACCTACCCCACCACCTTACCATCCCCTCTACAACATTCACCCTTTATCAACCCTATCCCTGATTTCCCGTTCGCTCAATCTGTGCTAGATTTGAGGGGGATTACCTATATCCTTAACAGGAGAAACCACTTCATATTATTGTCCGCGCAGCTTTACAACACAAGCTACACGACAATAAGGGGCTAATGTAGACACCAAATTCGTGTCTTACGACCCCTTGTGACCCGCATCCCATTTCGCAACCTAACCTCATTACCTAAACCTTACACAATTATTTATTAATTACCTTGTAATTGATAAATCCCCATCACCTCACCTACCACCTCATTTTGCCACCTCATCATGACCTAGCCCTAATCCTAAACTAACCTAATTAAAACCTAAAACTTGGTCTACACCTACACCCATGACTAAGACCCTTTCTCACACCTAAAACCGACCTTCTAGTCACTTGACCAAGCCCGCAACTAATCTCTCGGAGAAAAGTAGGGAAGGTGGGCTGCTTTTACTAAAAATACTACTTTTTCCTTACCGATGCCGGTTCCTACTCGACCGCCGTCGGTTACGTAACCGCCATCGGTTCCCTATAAATGGCCTCCCCAAACCAAAAACAAAGGATCGAATTTCATTTTTGGATCAGAGAAAAGGATTCTTTGAATCAAGAAAGAGCATCAGGAGCGATCGAGAAAACCCTGATCTTTACTTGACTGAGCAGAGACAAGTGAAGAGACAAGGAGAGTTAGCAGCAAGGGAGAGCAAGCCCAGGACTGCAACTGGATACCAGAGCCCTGTGATACTCAGCTGATTTGATCTGCTGTGTGCTGCACTATCCTACCTCGCCTCGCCTTTGCCATCATAACTCTTGACTTGCATCTCCGCTAATAATCGCAAGTACTTCTTGCATGTACTCTTTAATAACATTTCTTCGACTTTTTGAATCATAAGTCCTCACAAATCCATTCTCGATCCACTACCCAACGTGTCATTGCATCTAACTGCCATTCATCTAGATCTCATCACCCTATTTCCTAATATTACCTATATACAAATTTCTACAAATAACACAACTACCAAATAACACCACCACCCCACAAAACAACTAACCTTCGTATCCTGAGACTCTACCGATATGGGTCATCAAGAACCGCCATCGGTTATCGGTAACCGCCATCGGTTATACTGACTATAACCAATAACCAGCCTTTCCCCTACCCAGTTCAACAAAGCAATTTAATTGATATCTTATAGTCTTTTGTGTTAATTCATATTAGCAAGGGAACTGACCACCTTCGAAAGGAAGTTTTATATTTCCTGGGCCCAAGGTAGTTTCCTCATTTATTGTCTAATTAAAATCTTGTGGTCTTGTGTTCTTATTTGCAGGTAGTCCTTCCAAGACAAAAAGGAGTTCTTCGCAGTCAGCCTGATCTTTCTCTACGGTACACGCACATCATCTCGACATTCTACAGGTATTCCTCCTAGCCCCAACCCTTATCTATTTCTCAAAGGAACGAAACATTCCGAGTGAAATAGGCACCTTATCCAAACGGAACACGCTCTTCATGTATTCTGTCCAAAGGTCGAAAATGGCTGTCTGAATTGTTCTTTGCAGGCACGCGACCTTAGTTCTACAAGAACCCTTTTTGAATCCTACCTTACGTGCCTTAACTTACATGCTTCCTCCGCCATGCACGCCTATGCACCGGGATTTGGAAGCTATATTAGGGGCCCAAAAGCTTTGATGATTAAGAACTATGATGGTCATATCCCTTTAGAGGAAGATAAACAATTGTTAATGAATGTTGTTGCAGCTCAATAGAAAGAGTATAACACTAGGAGAAAGGTTGTTAAGGAGTTGGGCCTCAAGACAAACCTAAAACACCCTTGCTTACAAGTATTCCCAAAGAAGCTCTGTTGTTGCAAATCGGGAGCACCCTAGATGCAAATCAGGTTTCTAAGTTAATTATAGAGCATCCAATGTGATTGCACAAAATGGAAACCTCTCTCCAAGTGTGGGACTTGTGAAAATGAGAGAGGAATCTCCAGATTAGAGGCTGGTTCCTCAAACTCCTCGATTTATATCTATATTTTGCACAACTACGAGGTTCTAATCCTAATTCTACCCTAGATTGCAAGGAGACAGGGATAAAAATGCAAAAATGATACTAAACTAAAGATGGTGATGCACCAAAAGGAGTGGTGAAACATTTCTTGCCATATAAATAGATACAAATTCATGAAATGAAACAAGGAAAACATACACAAGCTAATAGATGTAATTAGAGGTCTTGAAATGAAGTAAAACAATACAAACAGAGGACTGGAAAGCATTCACGAGTTTGCACTGTGTCAATTTCATGAAAAAATCTCTTGCATTCCACCATCAAAGAGGTATAAACCTATTACAAACTGAAAAAGGTCTGATTCTTACAACTATCACTTGCTGGAGGTGAAAGAAGAAGTTTTCAATGCCAAAAAGTGTTCAACCATCAAGAAATGAGCCAAATCTAGCTTTTACAATGCATGGGTCAAGCCCAGGAGAGAGAAAACATAAAAAACATGGGAGCCCATTCCTCATTGATGGAAAATGCATTAAAACAGCATGGAGGACCTTACAAACCCATACCCTGTCATTTTTGACCATGCTGGAGAAGAATGCGACCCATTTTGTATTAAATTTGGTTGTTGAAATGTCATTTCTAGCCATGGACACGTACCAGAACCATTTTTGAATTTACTCTCTCCAAAATAAACCAAAATTATAAATTGACTATGGAATCATGTAGATAATTTTAACATCTTTCCAATGATATAAAGAACGTGAAAATCTGAGCTCTAGATCAAAAGATATGATCGTTTGAAGATTTAGGGCAAAAACGGCCCAAAAACGGATCGGCGGGAAATTTTTTCAAATTTTACCTCTTTTTTGTCTTTGGAAAAAATTTCAAAAATTCCTCGCATTCCGCTGGTCGGATGCCACGTGGCCAGCTCGATTCATTCTATAATTCTCTCTCCTTCGTCTCCCGTGGGTTTTCCTTTGAAAATTTGATCTTTTTATACTTTGGGAAAATTTCCCATTTTCTCCCCACGCCCCGCCACTTGGGACACGTGGCATCATTTGGTTCATCGACAGGGGCACGGGGAGAACCTTTACCTTTTAGTTTTCTGGCCAAAACTTTTGCTAAATTTTCTAAGTCCTCCTACCTTCCCCTTAGGACCGTGAGCTCTGCACTCCCCTTCTCTTTAGGACACGTGTCCTCCTCCAGGTTAAACTCGGGCTAACCCTCCAACTCGCCCCTTTTAAAAAACTCGGCAAAAACACTTAGTGAAATTTCCACCCTCTCCTTCGCTACTTTTATCCACGAAGACATGTGGCTCACTTCCATTCGGCGCGGGCGGGTTTTGGCCTTTGAAATTTTACAAAAACTTAGCAAAATTTCCATTTCATCCCCGATGCCCGTGAGCCTCCTCAACACGTGTCGAGTTCCTATTGGCCACGGGCCAAAATTCAAAAATTTGCCCATGGAAAACACTTAGCCAAATTTTTATCGCGCCTCCCCTTATGACACGTGTCACACTGTGATTGGTCTGCGGGCTCTGGGGCAAAATTTTCCACTTGAACCTTTGACCAAAACTTGGAAAAATTTCCAATTTGCCTCCGACCCCCGAACTCCTCTGCCACGTGGCAGCTTCCTATTGGTCTGGGCCTCAAATGGGAAAATTTTCCACAAAAACTCCGCCGAGCCATAACTTGAAAAATATAAGGAGTTAGGAGGCAAACTTTACCTTTCTGGAAAGCTGAGAGAGAGCTCTATCTGATGGTGCCATTTCCAGAAAGCCTTGAGTGCCTTAAAATAAAAAATGTAGACTGAGGCACAAGAGAGGCAAGAACACAAGGAGTTAGCCACAAAAAATGAGCTGGGGCACATTTTGGATAACAATTTTGGTGACTCAGAGGGGTCATCTGCCTGCTAGATGAAAGTACTAGTAGCCTGAAGTAGTCCATTGGGCATGGAGCCATCAAATATTCTATTTAGAACCCCAACTAACTTAGAATGTGCAAGGAGGAAGATGGAATATCACATGATGGAAGAAAGGACTGCAAAACATCTCCATGGGATAGCAAGTTGTGCCAAAGCACTTAGGAAAACAAAACTAACCTACACAAAAAACAATGTGCACAAGCACTTGGAGGAATGAAAATCTAATCTAATATTTACAAGGTGGTAAATTTCCTCTAGAAGCAACGCTTGAGATAGATTCCATTGGTGGAATCTGTAGTTCTTCACCATCCAATGAGGCCAATTGGAAAGCATTGTTGTTCTTGCACTTCGTGACCATGTATGGGCCACTCCAAATGGCATCAAATTTTGAATGCCTTCCCGGTTTTGCTCTATCCACATCCCATTTCAACACTAGATCTCCAACCTAAAAAGATCTATCCTTGGCCTTCCTATCAAAGGTATTTTTGATCAAAGCTTGATCCTTTTCCATTGCTTGGGATGCCTGATTTCTGACCTCCTGCAGCTCCATCAACTCTGCATATCTCACCTCCATGGGCTCAAACTCTAGCAACTCTAATTGCTTCATGAGTTCCAATGTTGGAAACTCAAGTGACATGGGCAAGATTTCCTCTCTTCCATAGACAAGTTTGAATGGAGAGTTACCTGTGGATCTCTTGGGAGTTATCCTATCAGCCCATAAGGCTGATTTCAGTTTGGTATGCCAAGACCTCTGATTCTCATCAAGATTCCTCCTAATGATCCTCAACAAGTTCTTGTTTGTAGACTTAGCCTGGCCATTACCTTGAGGGTAATAGTTTGATGAAGTGCTTAGGTAGATCCCGTTCTTGACAGCCCACTCAGTCACCTTGGATCCAATGAATGCCAATGCATTATCTGAGATTATTGTAGCAGGTATACCAAATCTGGTTGCTATCCCCTCATAAAAGTCTAAGATGCTGGACTCATTTGCTTCTTTGAGTGCTACTGCTTCAGTCCATTTGGTGAAGTAGTCTGTGGCTGTCAAAATCTATTTGTACCCTTGACTTGAATTGGGATTAATGACTCCAATGAAGTCCAAACCCCATTGCATGAATGGCTGGTCAACCGAGATTGGATGCAATGGAAGGGTAGCAAGTCTTTCTTTTCCTGTGAAGAATGCACAATTCTTACACCTCTTAATCCATGCATAGCAATCACTAAAATTTTAGGCCAATAATAACTAGCCTTCATGATTTTTAGAGATGTCACTCTTGGTGCAAAATGACCACCAGCTGGTCCACCATGGAATTCTTCCAACACCCTATGAATCTGATTTGCGCTAATACATCTCAGCAGCACTCCATTCACATCTTTCTTGAAAAAAACTCCATCAACAATGGCATATGGGACAACCTGCAATCTGAAGTGTCTTCTTTTGGTCTTGTTCATCTCTAGAGGGCATAGACCTATGCTTAGGAAGTGCATTATGTCTTGGGTCTAGCAAGGAATGGGGACACCATTATTTTCCTCTTGAGTGCTTCCTTGCTCATGGCTATCTTGCAATGCCAAAACAGCCTCCTTCTCATAAAAGTCTAAGATCTTTCCCTCATTTACTTCTTTGAGTGCTCTTGTCATACTTCATTCCATTTGGTGAAGTAGTCCAACCTGGCTGTCAAAATCCATTTATACCCTTGACTTGAATTGGGATTAATGACTCAATGAAGTCCAAACCCCATTACATGAATGGCTGGTCAACTTCGAGATTGGATGCAATGGAAGGGTAGCAAGTATCTCTTTTCCTATGAAGAATGCACAATTCTTACACCTCTTAATCCATGCATAACAATCAATGAAAAATTTAGGCCAACAATAACCAGCCTTCATGATTTTTAGAGCTGTCACTCTTGGTGCAAAATGACCACCATCTAGTCCACCACGGAATTCTTCCAACACCCTATGAATCTAGTTTGTGCTAATACATCTCAGCAGCACTCCATTCACATCTTTCTTGAACAAAACTCCATCAACAATGGCATATGGGATTCTGTTGACCGAGATGGTGTCCTCGCAAGAAAGATCGAGGCCGATTACGTAATCTGAAGTGTCTTCTTTGGGTCTTGTTCATCTCCGGGGCATAGGCCGTGCTTAGGAAGTGTATAATACCTTGGGTCCAGCAAGGAGTGGGGGCAGCATTGTCTTCTTTTTATTGCCACTTGGCTCATGGATGTCTGGTGCGATTCAAAACAGCCTCTTCTTCATTGCATACTTCTTTTTGCTTCCCCAAAACTAGCTTCTCACACAATCCTTTCCCTCTTACCAGCTTGGTGATCTTGATCTCAATGTCATACTCCATGACACGGGTGATCCAACCTGCCCTTTTCTCATTCAAATCCTTGTTGAGGAGGAAGTCCTTAACCCTAGCATGTGAGACCAGCAACTGGACCTTGTTGTTTGAAACTAAATGCTTGAATTTCTTCAAGCTTCATTATCTTACGATTCTTTGCTAGCACATGCTTCTCAATAAAAGAGTACTTCACCTCATAGTCATCTAGGCTCTGGCTGAAGAAGGCAATTGGTTGCTCATCATTATCCTTGTTTTTTGCTGTACCAAAATGGTAGAGATAGTGTCATTACCTCTAAATGCATAGAGGATGAAATCCTTGGAGAAGTCCGGGTTGATGAGAGTTGGTGCTTGAGAAATGGATTCTTTGATTACTTCAAAACTCTCCTTGCCTTCTCTCATCCACTTGAAAGCCATGATCTTCTTTAACATTTTGGTGATGGGCTTGGGTCAAAGGGGTCTACAAAATCTGGGACAAACCTCCAGAACAAAGTTTATCCTCCCCAAGAAACTCTGAAGGGCTTTCTTGTGGCTTGGCAATGGTAGGGCTCTTATGGATTCAACTCTCTCTGGATCAATTGCTAATCCTTCTTTGGAGACAATATGGCCAAGGAGCTTTCCTTCATGTGCAAGAAAGATACACTTCTTAGGATTCAAAGACACTCCAAATTTCCTACACCTCGTGAAAACTTGTCTCAAATGAGAGAGGTGGTCTGCTGCATTTTTGGAAAAAATAGTGATATCATCAAGGTAAATCAGCACCACATTGTTAATCAAACCCTTGAACGCCATGTCCATTGCTCTTTGGAAGGTAGTACGAATGTTGGACAACCCAAATGGTGTTTTCCCCATGTATGCATAAGTTCCCCATTTGGTTGTGAAGCTGTCTTGAACTGGTCTTCTTCCTTCACCATAATCGATTGTAGTCCGAGTAGCCATCAAGTAGTGAAAACCTCTCGTAGCTAGCCACAACTTGCAAGATTTGCTCCATGGAAGGGAGTGGGTAATGGTCCTTGAGAGATGCTCTATTCAAGTCTCTAAAGTCAACACACAATCTGATCTCTCCACTCTTCTTTAAAATTTGGAACCAAGTTGGCAACCCAACTAGAATGCTTGATTGGGAATATGATCCTTGACTCAATCAGCTTGTGTAATTCTTTCCTCATGAGAGGCTCCATATGTGGATTAGTGGTCTTTGTTTCTACACTTTGCAGGCTTACTATTTGGATCCAATTCAATGGTATGCTGAGCTAAGTTGGGATTGAAACCTTTCAAGTCTTCATAGCTCCAAGCAAACACATCAAGGAACTCTTGACACAGTTGTATGCACTCATACCTTTCTTGTTCAGTTGTCATCTTTCCAATTTGCAATGGTTTGTTCTCTTCCACCAAGATGGATATTGAATCTTCTCTCTTGACCTGAATGTTTTCTTTCTCTTTCCTAAACTGATCATTGGGATTAAAAATGGACTCCAAAGTGATAAGTCCCTTGGGCAGCTTGTTAGTTCTCAGCTGTACCACTTGGTCACCATACTGTTGTTCCAGTTTTTCTTGATTCTTAGCTGAGAACTTAGCTTCTTCTTGCAAGAAATGGATGATTTGCTGGTCATTCTCAAATACTTGCCAACTGACATTGTTATCCGGCACTGAAGGCCTCACAATCACGTGGATGTTTGGCTGTACCTTGTCTTTTTGAATGCTTTCCACAATGTCAAAGGCTGCCCCTACTGCTGCAAGCCTGTCAGTAGCTTGATTCTCTTTCCTAGGAATGGATTTGATGCCAAAACCCTCAAAATATTCCATGAGGTCCCATACCCTATTCTTGTAGCACTTGAGTAGATCATTCTTGGTAGCATGTTGTCCCTTGACCTGATTTACAATCAATTCATTATCACCAAAGACTTGCAAGTTCTTTATTTTCTTCTTGATTGCCCAATGCATCCCTTGCACCAAGGCTTCATATTCAAAAGTGTTATTGGAGAATGCAAACTAAAATCTAAAATCTGAATAGTACTTAACTCCTTGAGGTGAAACAAGCATGGCTCCACCTCCTGCACCTTGTCTACTTCTTGATCCATTAAAAACAGCTGCCATACCTCATTTTCATCCTTGTGGTTTGGCTTGGTGATGTTAGGAATAGGCTGATTTTCTTCGTGTATGCAATAGACCCCTAGCTCAAATTCTTCTACTTCTTGATAAGGATCAAAAGCATGTACCTTGTTTGCCCATTCATCAAGAGTTAGATCCGGGATGCTTCCAACCTTGGTGTTAGCTTCATCGCTTGGGTGATCTTCTTGAACAATTGTCGTTGATCTGACTTGGAGTGTAAGGCTCAATGTGGAAGTTTGCAATAGGTTCGACCTGATTGTAGCCTTAGTTCCATACCTCATTACGAACAGCATGTGTGACCAATCAGCAGACAAATATCCTCCAATCTTGGCTGTGAAGTCCCTTGACAAGCAAAAGGCAAAGAGTGGTGGAAGGTCTATGACTGATACATCTTGTAAAACAACAACATTTGGACATGCATACAAGGTAAGACTCAAGTTTCTAATCACCCCAACTATTGCTATTGTTGTCCCATCTAGCTACACTACCCCTTTGGATATGGTTTCATCTGAAGCCCTAGCCGATTTGTTTTTAGGCATCACCGAGCTACTTGCCCGAGTCTATCATGTAATTGTGCACTAGCTGATTTCCAATGATTAATGAAACATAGAAAGGAGGGGGCTTCAACATTTTAGCTTGCTGTCCTCCATGATTCCCCTCAGGCTAGGCAGCATTTGTGAGCACTTTCTCTTGCATCTGAACTTGCTGATTCGAAGTTGGCCAGTCCTTCATGGCAGCTTGTAGCAAATCTCTTTGGCCTCAGGATAGATAGGGATTCCCACATTAATATGTTGACATTTTCTTCTTCATCCGATCGATGATATTGAATGGTGATGAAGGATCTCTTTGTTGCCCCTTTGTTTGCACATTCACTCCTTGCATGTGAGTAGCAAAAAATAGTATTTGAGTTGGCCTAGGAGTTGTTCTTAGCTGCCCTTGTGCATTTACAACTAGATTTTGTTTGCCAACCACTTGTGGAATCATAGAAGGTCGTGGATTGGTTGGAGCCAATGGCTGTTCTTCACCCAAATTCCTCCTTTTTGACCTTGTGTTGGCTGTAACACCTTGGAGACTGCTGATTCATGCCACAAAATCCTCTACTTGCCAATTTACCAACGTGGTGTCATTTGGGGCTGATTGTTGTTGGAATGTTTCTTGTTGTTGGTTGTTTCCTTGATGCGCCCTCACCCTCCACACCAATATTTTTCACCACTAATGCTTGATTCAAAGCACCATTGAAGCACATGGATTGGTTATGAGGTTCATTGCATGGAAAACACCGGTCATACTCTGAGCAATGTTGTTTTGTGTTGGCACCAATGCCTTAGAGGCGAGATATGGCATTTGGATTGTAGGGCTGAAATGGTCTATTGGAAGGAGGCCTTGTTTGATTCATATTTGCAGCTAGATTAGGTGGTCTTTGTGGTTGGTATGGCTGCTGTTAGGGCTGAGCTTGGGGCTGGTAAGAAGGTCTAAAACCTTGGGCTTGTTGCCTCTTAAGGGTAACCAGCTCATTGCCTAGGTTTTACAGCATTGCTTCATGACTTCTTGAAGCTCATTTGGGGCACTTGGAGATGAAGTAGAAGCTTCATTTGAACTCGATTTCTGGGAGTGGGAGAAGGAATCAAATTAGGTGCTTGATTGGTGTTTGGACTCTCTAAACTTGGAAAAAATGGCATGGGAGGTCTAGGGAAAGTTTTCCAGCTTGGATCAAACAATTTTTAGCCCTAATGGCAATGCTTTATAAGTCATAGGGATAGTTATGCCTCCCATGGACTGAATCAACATAGAAATATCAAAATTTAGAGCTTTGAGATAGTAGAGAAAAGCACCTTCTCTTGTTGGCCAAGCCGATCCGCCACCGGAATTCTCTCCCAAGTCTTTTGAAATCAAGTTGAAATTCACCGTGATCATTGGGAGCTCTCTTGATGGTTGTTAGCTACTCCAAAAGAGACAAGTTGTCTCCCTTCTCTCCAAATTTCTCATGAAGTGCTATACACAGTTGATTCCAATTTGTGATTGAACCAGCTCTAAGGCTTCTAAACCATTGCAATGCTTTCCCTTTAATGAAGATGCCAGCAACTTGACAGCCACTTGCATCTCATTGATTTCGTGAATTGCACAAAGGTTAGCAATATCCTTAACATGATCACCTAGAGTAGTCTGATTTTCTCCAGTGAAGTATGGAATGTTCTTCAAGGCTGCAATAGGAATTGGATCTTGTGCATTGAGGGCAAGTGGGATCTTTTGAAGTTGACATAGGAGTTGTTTTGTGCCATTCTAATTGGTCTTAAAACCCTTTTTGACCGAATGAAAGGCCTACTAGGTGGAGGAGTTGAGAGAGTTCTGTTTGGTGGAGATGGAGACCTTTGAATCCTTTTCCTCTTTGCCTTCTTCTTGGAGATAATTGCGGGTATTCAAATAGCACTTCTTCTTTTCCAACTCTTGACCTTGTGGTGATTCTTCTCATGAGTTTTCGGGCTGCCCGCTAAAACCAGTTGATTCTTCACCTTGGAGTCGCCAGATGTGAAAAGTATAGCTCTTTTCAAGCAAGAAAATTGTAGCAGATGCACATCAACTTTGCTGCAATAAAAATGAGACCTCTAAGGTCCCACCGGGTGTGCCAAAACTGTTGTTGCAAATCAGCAGCACCCTTGGATGCAAATCAGGTTTCTAAGTTGATTCTAGAGCATCCAGTGTGATTGCACAACATGGAAACCTCTCTCCAAGTGTGGGACTTGTGAAAATGAGAGAGGAATCTCCAGATTAGAGGCTGGTTCCTCAAAATCCTCTGATTTATATCTATATTTTGCACAACTATAGAGGTTCTAATCCTAATTCTACCCTAGATTGCAAGGAGACAGGGATAAAAATGCAAAAATGATACTAAACTAAAGATGGTGATGCACCAAAAGGAGTTGTGAAACATTTCTTGCCATATAAATAGACACAAATTCATGAAATGCAACAAGGAAAACATACACAAGCTAATAGATGTAATTAGAGGTCTTGAAATGAAGTAAAACAATACAAACAGAGGACTTTGAAAGCATTCACAGAGTTTGCACTATCAATTTCATGAAAAAATCTCTTGCATTCCACCACCAAAGAGGTATAAACTTGTTACAAACTATGAAAAGGGTCTAATCTTACAACTATCACTTGCCGGAGGTGAAAGAAGAAGTTTTCAATGCCAAAAAGTGTTCAACCATCAAGAAATGAGCCAAATCTGGCTTTTATAATGCATGGGTTGAGCCGAGGAGAGAGAAAATGTAAAAAACGTGGGAGCCCATTTCTCATTGATGGAAAATGCATTAAAACAGCATGGAGGACCTTAAAAACCCATACCCTGTCATTTTTGACCATGCTAAAGAAGAATGCGACCCATTTTGTATTAAATTTGGTTGTTGAAATGTCATTTCTGGCCATGGACATGTACCAGAACCATTTTTGAATTTTCTCTCTCCAAAATAAACCAAAATTATAAATTGACAATGGAATCATGTAGAGAATTTTAACATCTTTCCAATGATATAAAGAACATGAAAATCCAAGCTCTGGATCAAAAGATATGATCATTTGAAGATTTATGGCAAAAACGGCCCAAAAACGGATCGGCGGGAAAAAATTTCAAATTTTACCTCTTTTTTGTCTTTGGAAAAAATTTCAAAAATTCCCGCACTCCGCTGGTCGGATGCCATGTGGCAAGCTCTGATTCGTTCTTGAATTCTCTCTCCTTCACCTCCCATGGGTTTTCCTTTGAAAATTTGACCTTTTTATACTTTGGGAAAATTTCCCATTTTCTCCCCGTGCCCCGCCACTTGGGACACGTGGCATCATTTGGTTCGTCGACAGGGGCACGGGAGAACCTTTACCTTTTAGTTTTTCAGCCAAAACTTTTGCTAAATTTTCTAAGTCCTCCCCGAGCTCCGCACTCCCCTTCTCCTTAGGACACGTGTCCTCCTCCGGTTGGCTCGGGCCAACCCTCCAACTCGCCCCTTTTAAAAAACTCAGCCAAAAAACACTTAGTCAAAATTTCCACCCTCTCCTCCACCGCTTTGATCCACGAAGACACGTGGCTCACTGCCATTGGACGCGGGCTATGTGGGCTGGTTTTGGCCTTTGAAACTTTTACAAAAACTTAGCAAAAATTTCCATTTCGCCCCCGACGCCCGCGAGCCTCCCTCGACACGTGTCGAGTTCCTATTGGCCGCGGGCCAAAATTCAAAAATTCACCCATGGAAAACACTTAGCCAAATTTTTTATTGCGCCTCCCCTTGTGACACGTGTCACACTATGATTGTTCGCGGGATCCGCAGGCAAAATTTTCCACTTGAACCTTCGACCAAAACTTGGAAAATTTTCCAATTTTCCTCCGACCCCGAACTCCTCTACCACGTGGCAGCTTCCTATTGGCTGCGGGCCTCAAATGGGAAAAGTTTCCACAAAAACTCCGCCGAGCCATAACTTGAAAAATATAAGGAGTTAGGAGGCAAACTTTACCTTTCGAGAAAGCTGAGAGAGAGCTCTATCTAATGGTGCCATTTCCAAAAATCATTGAGTGCCTTAAAATCAAAAATGTAGACTGAGGCACAAGAGAGGAAAGAACACAAGGAGTTAGCCACAAAAAAATGAGTGGGCACATTTTGGATAACAGCTCCTAGAAGAGAAACACCTACCAAAAACTCTATTGTCCCATGCAAAAATTATAGTCCTCCTCATGCCCAAGCTGCCAAGAATCCCATGCCATCTAATGAATCTACTTGTCTCCATTCCAATGCTGCCTTTCCAAAGAGTGTTCCATATGACATAGCCCAAGTATTGATCCAAATAAAAGTGAGTGTTCCAATCATTGAGTTGTTTAGGATTCCTGAGCACAAGAAGAGAGCATTTGAGTACTTGGGATTGAAAGAGAAGAAGAGTACCCCAAGTAGAAATGTAAATGTTGTTGAAAATCCTCCTCAAATCATTACAAACCTTGAAACACCACCAATATTAGAGGATCTTGTAGAAACACCTGAGGTATACTTGGGGACATCCTTGGTTGATTCCCAATTGAATGTTGATCCATTCTTTACAACTTTGATCATAAAGGATAGACTACTTCACAATTATATGTTTGATTCTAGTGCATCATGTAATGCCATGCCTCTAGAAGTCATGAATGAGTTGGATATCAAAGTGAAAATAGCCTATGGAAATTTTACTGCCATGGACTTAAGATAAGTGTCAGTATTTAGTTGTGTGAAGGGTTTGGTGGTACAACTTGTAGCATATTCGGGTAAGAATTTGAAACTTGATGTCGTAATTATTGATTTCCCGCTAAATGGGGTATGCTTTTATCAAGAAAGTGGGCTGCAAGTTTTGGTGGGAATGTTTAAATGAACATTTCTTTTCCACTATTCCCATTGAAGGTAGCCTTGTCAAGCTCTATGGAGAAAAGAAGATGTTACACCTTATTGAAGATCCCAACAATGCTTCTTATGAGGTGTGTTTGTTGATGTACATGATGATAACTTTTTGGGTTTTCTAATGGCAAGGAACACATGGAAATGGTGTTGGTATAATTTTGATGTCTCCTAGATTGGAAGAGTTTATTTTTTCCTTCAAGCTTAATTTTGAATGTACTAACAACATTGCTGAGTATGAAACCTTGTTGTTGGGTTTGAGAATTTCATTGAGGTATGGTGTCAAGGACATCATTGTAAAAATATATTTAAAGCTAGTTGTCAAAAAAAAAAAAACTATATGCTACAAAAATCAGCGAGATGAAATAGTACAAATGTGCGGTTTGGGATCTAATTGAGATGTTTGATTCCTATAACATTATGCATCATGGAAAAAGTTTCAATGTTGTTGCTGAAAAGTTGGCGTATTGGGGTCAAGATTTGGAAATTTCACTATTTCACCTTAATGTGAGTACAATATTGAAGTGTTAAATAGGCGATTGTCCCCGACAACATTAACCATTGGCAAGTGTTTAATGATGATGCTCAAGTGAAAAGGTTCTTACAAAATCAAGGTGAGTTTTAAGATCAGAATATTGATTGGGAACCAATGGTGTGTGTGACTGAAGGAAGAGAGACTTTGTTTGGGAAAGATATTATCCAATTAAAAACTAACACCATTCCCGGAGGTCTTATTGCACTTGAGTCAAATTTTGATAATGCTGATTGCATCATCGATAGAAACATCTCTACCTCAAGGGATGTGGAAGAGCATAACTTGGGAACTAATGATAAACCAAGAAAATTTTTGTTGGACAACAATATAAACAAAGAGGAAAAACATTCCTATGTTCAACTATTGAATAAATGTCAGGACTGTCTTGCTTGGTCTTATTTAGAGCTGAAAGCATACAGAGAGGACTTGTTTCAGCATGAGATTCCTCTTGAAACAAATACCAAGCCCTTAAGACAAAAGAAGAGGCCAATTAATCCACTCTTCTCAATGAAGATGCAAGATGAATTGAAGAAACTAAAAGAGGGAGGGATCATTCAGCCCACAAGGTATTCATCTTGGGTTACAAACCTTGTGTCAGTCAGAAAGAAAAATGGAGATATCAAACTTTGTATAGACTTCAGAAATCTAAATAGAGCTTCATTGAAAGACAATTATCCTTTTCCAAAACTAGAGAACATGATGTAGTTAGTGGCTGGATCTGAATTGTTGTCCACCTAGATGGTTTCTCTATCAACCAAGTTGTTGTCAAGGAGTCGAAAGATTTTAAACTGCCTTTACCGCTCCTTAAGGAACATATTTCTATGTAAGAATGCCATTTGGTATTATCAATGCTGGAGATAATTTCCAAATAGGAATGGATGTTTCCTTTTTTGGTTACATAAATGACTTCATTATAGTTTATCAGGATGATGTGACTATGTTTTCAAGTAGAAGAAAAGTTCACTTACAAAGACTTGGAAAGAATGTTGATCGAGATGTAGAAAATATGGCATTTCTCTCAATCCAAAGAAGTGTCATTTTGGAGTGTAAAAGGCCAATTTGCTTGGTCATATTGTTTCAAAGGATAGTGTCATGATTGACCCTGAGAGGGTAGAAGCAATCAGCAAGGTTCCAATTCCAAGAACAAAGAAGGGCATCCAATCCTTCTTTGGGAAGATCAATTTCATTAGAAGGTTTGTGTCTAATTTTGCTGAATTGACTCTTCCTATTACATGCATGTTAAAGAAAGACCAAGTTATCAAATGGGAGGAGGCTGCTATTTAGGATTTTGAAGGAATCAAAGAAGCATTGAAACATGCACCTGTCTTGGTAGCTCCAAATTACAAGAATCCTTTCCAAATCTTCTCCTTTACTTCTAAAAATACCATTGCATCTGTTTTGTTGCAGAAGGATGAAGATGGGGCTGAGAGGCCTATTGCCTTCTTTAGTAAGGCTTTACAAGCTGCTAAGTTAAAGTACACAATCATGGAAAAACAAGCATTTTCCTTAGTGAAAGCAACAAAGGTTTTCAGGCCTTATATCTTAAGTTCAAAAGTTGTTTCTTATGTTCCCCACACTATGGTAAAAGACATATTATCAAGGATGGATATCTCAAGAAAAATATGTAGATGGGTGAAAAACTATAGAATATGACATGGATATCCAAACCACAAATTTGGTGAGAGGTTTGGGTCTTGCTAAGCTCATGGCTAAGAGCAACTTGCAGATCATGGAAGTGAATGAAGTAGAAGAAGAAAGGGGATATGTTCTTGAGAATTTGGTAAGTTTTGAGTGGTACAAGGATGCAATATTTTACCTCAGACACCTATGTTGTTATGATCATTTGAATTAAAAAAAAATATCCCTCAAGCTGGCTTCTCAAAATATATCATCACCGACTTTACGCTGGATTGGAAGAACCCTAAAGGTGTCCTCTTGAAATGTATAACTAAAGATGAAGCTCCCAAAATAGTTACTGATTTCCATGGGGTATTTTGTGGAGGACACTTTTCTAGAAGGGTTACAACACACAAAATTTTGAGAGCTGGTTATTGGTGGCCTACTCTCTTCAAATATGCAACCCTACTAGTTAGAAAATGTGAAAGCTACTAGCATTTCTCTAGAAGAATGAAAGCTTCAGGCTCCCTTCCTTTGTAGCCTATATCAATTGAAGCCCCTTTCAAACAATGGGGGATGGAATTCATTGGTGAGATTTCAGACCCTTCCAGTTCTAGCCATAAGTGGATTCTTGTAGCCATAGATTACTTCACCAAGTGGGTAGAAGCAATCCCCACCAAGAAAGCAACACACAAAGTTGTTATGGAATTCTTGTTGAATCAAATCATATGCAGATTTGGTGTGCCAGTAAAAATTATTGCTTTGATAATACATGTGTTTGAGAGCTAAGCCCTTGATGGCAATGTACAATGAGTATGGAACCAATCTAACTTATCCTTCAAACTATAACCCTCAAGAGAATGCACAAGTTGAGTCCAACAATAAGAACTTGTTGAAGATCATTAGGAGAACCTTGGAGTTGAACAAGAGAAAATGGGGTGAACAACTAATATTTTACAGTTTGGGCTGATAGAATCACTACCAAAAGAGCTACTTTGGTAAAAGCCCATTTGAGTTGGTGTATGGAACTCAAGCTTTATTTCCCTTACATCTGTAATTATCTTTATTTTAATTTGTTCAACAACTTGAAGATCAAGAGGTTAGTCCATATGAAGCAAGGATTAATCAAATTATTGAGTTGGATGAAGAAAGAAGAGCATCCCACCAAATGCATGTCATATTTAGAGAGAAGTTGAAGAGGTTGTTTGATAAGAAGGTCAATCCTAGGGATTTCAATGTTGGAGATCTAGTTTTGTTGTGGGATAGAAGGCATGAAGATAAGGGCAAACATGGTAAATTTGATGCATTGTGGATGGGCCCTTACTCCATTGATATCATAATTGGTGAAAATAGCTTTTTTCTCAAGGACTTAGATGGAGAATTGCTTGAACTACCTATTAATGGAAAGAATCTGAAGCATTTCTTGGATTAATCCTCAAATTTGAGGTATGCACTACTTGTATAGTGTATAGTATTTGTTTTATTGGCTATGTTTTTTATGTTTTTGTTAGTTTTTGGTTTTTCATGTTCTTAGCAGCCATTTTTTGTCGATTGGGTCTAGTTTTTCTACCCTGCATTTTTGAATCCATTTCCCAATGGTTGTTTTTGTCACTTGGTCTGCTTCTTTTGTTCTTGTGGCACTTGTTGGGAGTGCCCATCCCCGAGCAGGAGCTAATGTTGGTGCCATTTTTGAGCTTGCACAATTTTTCCCTAAAGTTTTCCTTTATTTTGCGTGCTCTAAAACATTTTTCTCTAAAATTGGTGGTGTACAACTTTTCCCTCCAGTCAAATGCCTTGAAATGCTCACAAACTTATTGTTTTGCCCCAATTGGAAAGAAATTTGCATGTGTACCCTGTTTTGTGCCCTAATTTTTCCAAAATCATGGCCTCTGCCATTTTTCCTTTTTCCCGATCGTGGAAGTTTAAAATTGATCGATTTACACTTGTATGCCATTGAAAATCCAATTCCATGATAAAAATTCTTTAAAAACATGTTTCAGTTGGTTCAATTTCGAGAAATTTGTCGTCCTTAGTGAAAAAATCAAATTCTAGGGCATCCCTGGCATTTTTGTGTTTTGATGGTCAGATGGGCATCATTTTCCTGTCAATTTCTTCTTCAGCATTCATCGGCAACGTGGCTTGTTCTAATTGGCCGAGGGATGGTAGAAAATTGTTTTAACTTATCGCTTTTTGATTTTTTGGCAAAAGGGTGAATTTGGTCCCATGGCTCTGCTTTACTCTGATTGGTCCTAATGTGCTTACGTGACATATTTTGATTAGAGGAGGAGTGGCGGGCCTTTTTTTGAATTAAGGCATTTTGGAAAAAGAGTTAAAATGTAAAGAAAATTCCTAGGGCCCATGCAACAAATCAAAATGGAACACGTGGCGGCTTCAGAGCCAAGGACAGAATTGCGGGTGGTCGTTCTTTTGAAGTTTTTTGACTTTATTTGGTTAAAATATTAAAGTCACAAAAAAATATGGAACTCCACAGTGAATCACATGTGGACACATGGAAGGATCTCATGGAGGGGGATGCGAATTGGCGGAAGACTTAGAGATTTTTGTCTTTTTGGCAAAAGATATGAAAATGCAGGAATGAGCTGAAACCCCACAACGAATCATAGAGGGACACGTGGTAGGGTCAAAGGCGGAACTTCGGGCCTCGAGGGAAAATTGATATTTTTCCCATTTTTGGCATAAAGGTATGAAATTAAAAGGAGCAAAATAAGCCCACAACTTTTCAACGACCAACACGTGTCTCGGATAGAATTGGAGGTGTGGATCAGCGGGGATAATTTGGAAAATTTTCATTTTTCAAAAAAGGTGGAAA
Organism: Taxus wallichiana var. yunnanensis; assembly: GCA_018340775.1. Classification (NCBI taxonomy): domain Eukaryota; kingdom Viridiplantae; phylum Streptophyta; class Pinopsida; order Cupressales; family Taxaceae; genus Taxus; species Taxus wallichiana. The sequence goes on along the minus strand of CM031240.1, from coordinate 937,586,417 downwards.
TGTGTAGAATCAGTCTGCGATTCCAATGGGGCCCAGGTTTGGGACATGTTTCGAGCCCATTTTTATGAGGCGGAGGTGCGAGAAAATATCAAAAATTTCCATTTTTCCAAAATTTTAAAAGGTAAAATGAACCTCCTAAACCCTTCTCCAATGGTTTTCTCTGCATGGAGGGTGTAGATTTAAAGTTTAATGTCAAATCAATGGTATTTGTGCATCGCTTTTTCTCTGCCACCATTTTTGCCCTAGAATGCTCCGGGAATTTTGGAGATGCATTTTTGCATCAATTTTCATCGAATTTTTGACAAATTTATGTCGTTTGTGCCTACAAGGACCAATGTAATCATTTTGAGGATCAATTTGAAGATCGATATGTTTTTGAAATGATTTTTTTCCTAACCCATCCAAAATGTGAAATATCGATCCAAAAGTTACTGAGTCAATTTTTGGAGGGATAGGGATGAAATAATGAAAGGAAGGGGGTCTACATGCTCAAGATGAAAAACATGCCTCCACAATGGATAATGATGCAAATTTTGTAATGATTTATCTCTTTTTGAGACAACTAGAAAATTTTTGGACGTGTTCTATTAAACGTCCCTGTCTGCAAATCATGAGAATTTTTGTAACAAATTTGATCCTTTGGCATATTATTTTCTTGGGAAAGAAGGCTTGAAGGAGATTGAAAACTATATATTGCATATATTTATCATGCAAAGGGTTGGAAGTGTTTAAAAAATCCTGGAAAACTAAAAATTTCATGGGAAAAAATGGGAAGAAGCCCATTCTCTCAGTGGCCACTTGAGAAACTCATGTAACTCTCTCTGTATCAAATTTCAAATCATGTTAAGTTGGTTGCACATGTAGAGCCATTAACAAGCACTGAGATTGTTTTTCAAAACATTCCCTTGCTGATAAATCTGATCATTTTTGAGTTATTTTATGTTGTCTTTGGGAAAAATCTATGAATGCTTAAATTTGAGAATGCATTTAAAATTTGTGTTTCTTGTTTCCTATTGCAGTCTTCTATTTAAAATCTCTCTTGATCATACATGGTCTCATTTCTTGTGATAGTTTAGTGGCATTCATTGGTTCATTCTAATGAAATTTTTTTGTGATAGATGATCAAAGATTGTGTGGAAAAGTAAAGATCTAGGCCTCCATTTGATGCACATATCCTGGTTGAAGGGATGATTAACCATTTTGATACTTTCTGCTATTAAGTTTCTCCATATTTTTCTCGAAACCCTCAAAGAGTCCGCAGACCTTGGTTTGTCTTATTTAAAATCCCACCCAAAAAATCATTCAAAACAACTAATCCTACCATGTCTTACCCCTATTTTTCCATGTATACCCATAGAATATCAAATTCCGATTATTAAAGTATGCAAAATGCATCGGGATTTCAAAATGTCTTGAGTAACCCTTGTCTTGCATTAAAAGTATCTCCATAATCTAGAAGTGATAACTTGTGAAAGTCAAATTTGGAGTGTTGATCATATTTTCCCAAGGCCCTTTTCATACTATTTGCACAAATTGATGGATATTGTCATCTCCTTCACCATTTGAGGGTTACAAAAATAGGTTCTCTTACCTTGGTTGAAAGGCACAATCTAAAATTTTAAGACAAGATCAAGTCCTATTTGAGTGCTATCCATCTCTCCACAAATCTGAGTGCCGGTTAGACCATATGCCCGACTATAAAATGACACACACCATGATCCATTTGTCTTCAAGCTTCATGTCATATATTTGATGTTTCTCAAAGACAAAAAGGAGAGAAAATTTGGGTACCAACAGATTCAAAACTTGTTTTAAGGAAATAGTGATATGTTGACACCTTCTGAGCTTAATACGTTTTGAATTTGTGAACTTTTGGGAACTATTAAGAGAGGATTTCGTTGGTTTTTCCTTCCTTTCTTGAAATATGGTAAATTACGATTTAACTTCTTCTCTTAGAATCGAGGATATTGATGTTTCTCTCTCTCCTCCATGTATGAATTATTTTATGAATAACCTTTAATTTACATCTGTAGAAGTTGTTGAAAGAATGGATTAGTTTTGTTTTAGTTAATTGAAGTATATGAGTTAGAAGGGTTTGATTTTACTCTTCTCCTTCTTTTGGGTTTGATTTTGAGAACCAGACTTGGGGTTGAACCTCCCTTTGAATTGCCTTCATCTTGTTCAAATCTATATGGATCTCTTTCTTTCTTACGTATGGACAATTTCTTTGATTCCTGTTAGGTGGGTACATGGTTAGCTTGGTTATAGCTTGTATTCATTTTTCTTGAGCATATAGGAATACCTTGTAGGTTTCTCTCTATTTGGGAAATGAGGAAACATCTGGAGTGAGGCTATCTTCACCCAAATGAATCGAGTAATTAGTTGTTAAGCTTGTTGCCTTAGAAAGTTTTATCAGTTTTGTGTTACTGTGACTATTCTCTTTACTTGACGAGAAGCCCTCTCTTCGACCCTACCTTGTTTGATTATGTTGTTTATCTTATATCGATTCAATTTCAACTATGTTGTTTGTGTGGCAGTGGTTGTTGAATTTGGATGTTGTTAGGTAAGGATCAGTCTAGTCTTCTTGGGATGTCAACTGTGTTTAACCTTTTAATAGGATGGATTATTGGGATCTTCTCTCTATTTTTGAGCTAGGTATGCATCATTGTTTTTCTTCAAAATGTAAAAAGGATTTGCATTTGGTTCTTTCTCTTCTCTGAATTGTTAAATACCATGTTGTTCATTGAACACTGAAGGATGAATTAAGTTGTTTACTTTTCAATGTTTGTTTCCTTTCCTCTATATTAACCATGTTGAGGCTGAATGAGTAATTAGGCGGGATCCTGCACTTCTTATTCCCTTGAATCAATAAATTGGAATTGGATTGATATTGATTCAATGTTGGAAAGAAGGGAATTCTTGTGTAGAATATTAATTGGTTCATCCTAATTCCATCCTTTTTTATAGAATGAATTTGGCTTCTGATATTGCATGAAGAGTTATGTTAGTGTTGTGGATTATGATTAATTGCTTCTTTAAAATAGTTCAGTTCTAAGAATTGTAGGGTGGTACCCTTCTTGAACACTTGTTTGAATCAAGAAAGAATTACATGCATCTATAGTATGAGTTTGATAAGTAATTGAGATGTATTATCACTTATCTGTTGTAATCCTTCTTGTGAAATCATTGGTTAAAGAGTGTTGCTTTGATCATGATACTTACATAATGTATTGTGGATTGCTTATTTTTACCTTCTTGTTAGGATCCTTATTCCTTTAAGAGATATCTATCTGAATTGCTTAATGTTTCATAAAAGTAGAGTTATTTTTATGAGATAGTTAGTTGAAAGCACATTGTTTTAACGTTTAGTGTTTATCATGCTCAGTTCGATGAACTGACCCATGCTAGCAATTTTTGTAGATGGATTCTATAAGTGACAAAAGAAGACAAGTTCTTTTATGATGCCTCTTGTGTTTACCTAAAGGTTGCATATTTTATGAGGAATTATTATTCTTATTGTATTATAATTGAAAAAGGGAAAAGTTGTATTCTTGTTTGAGTTTATCAATGTTGATTGGCAGGAATGAAGTCTAAATGTTTAGACTTGTAAAATGTATAATTTACTTGAGGAATGGGAAAAAGGATTGATTTTTATTTGTAATTGATGTATTATTCACTTTGGGTTTATTGTAAAGGAAATTTTGTAAACTTGTCATTATTCTCTCATGAACCTATCTGTTTTGAATCATTTCAGTTGAACTCAAATGAAACTGATAGGAAGGGAATTGATACTTTATTATTTTATTGAATGCAACTTCTAAGTTTGCATGAATAGATGGAAAAATAACTAGGTCATGATGGTTTACTAGATGACGTAAATAAAAGAGAAATCTATTATAACTCTTGTATAAAGTAAATGGAAACAATGAACCCTAAAAGAATATAAAGATAAAAGAAAGGTAATCATTCTAAGGGGATAAGCTCTTGTTAGTACCTATTGAGAAGACATACTTCCTCTGGTTAGATCAAATCATAATATGGAAACCGAAATGAAATAAATACATACGTAATGAATAGACTTCATCTTAATGAAGTCTATTAACAAGGAACCAGAATCTAAAATTAATCATGCTTAAACTTGGTTAAGCAAAGTAAGATAATCTTACTATGGTATATTGATTCTATTTATGAGCTTGAATCTTATGATAAGATACCATGGAATGAAATACAAACCTTTGGGAAGAGGGATTGATTGTAGATTTATCTGCATGGTAACTATCAATCATTAATGGTTAGAAACCTTAATGAACAAAGAAATTAAGGATTTAACGGTGTGTTGATCAAAGAATACTTGTCAAAGATCACACAAGGAGTTCACATAGGATAGAAAGGATAGGAAGGACCCCCATGTACCGAAGGAAAGTTCATCTTTCAGGACTTAGCTGATTTTGAGCATGAAGACCTATTTTTAGAAGATGGCGTGTGGAACACACCAACGATGTAGAGACATGCACACCATGCATTATCTATCTTTGGAGGATTGGATCAAAGAGTTTTGCATGGAGACGAGATAAGAATAGGATTGACACTTTAGTTAACTGCAAGAGGTCTATAGATAGCACACTTGGATGTGTGGTTATGCTGCAGTAAAGGGCGCACGACTATTAATAGCATGCGACCTATTTTTGGAATAGATAAGTGGTGAAGGGAGAGTCCCCACCCTATATATATGATGTTAGGTACATAGTAAAGGGAGATTTTGATATATGTAAGAATATATATGTGTGTGTGAGAGTGTGATAGATGTATGGAGGTATAGAGATATATGCATATGTCTGAATTACTGTATCATATCCATATGCGCATTGGTATAGATTGAAATTACTGTAAGGAGCTTCTGTATTTATTAATATATGGAAGATATTGGTTGAATCTAAGTGTCATTCTTTTTGTAATTGAGTAGTGCATGTTATTGATTCAATCATGATTACTATTTAAACTTGTTCTTTCATAGATCTGAGGGTAGCATGCATTGTAGAATGATGGATTAGTTATGAATCTATATGTTTATTCCTTCATCATGCTAACATCCTACTACAACAACCCTAAAGAGGGACCTGGTACCTTTTCGTGCTTTGGGTGAGCACTCAGTCAAGGTTGAGTGATGTGCCAATGTGACTAGGGTGTTATCTAGTAAATTCTAGGTTGCATCATTAGTTCCGTTGCCAAGACCTCTTTTCCATTTATTTTTCAGGATGGTTCATGATGAAGAAATACCAATTAACTCTAGCAAGTATTGAGGAATGGATACATGATCTGGAGGAAGAATATGCATGCCGATTAACTATAGAAAGTATTGAGGAATGGATACGTGATCTGGAGGAAGAATATGCACAACAATGCAGCATTGAATCTGAATTTAATGCATGCACTTGGGTAGAACATAATCTGTATGACATCTTATATGAGATATTTTTTGCTATCTTTCTAGTAGAACTATATGAGTGGCTTACTGCCTATGCATCTCAGTGGAATTGGAGGTATCGCACACTTTTCTAGATACAGGAAGAATTTCAGGCCCTTTATGATGTTGATTTGATCGACTCACACCTATTGATACGTGGTTTCATGGTGTTCTAAATATTATATTCTAGACTATTCAATTTTGACCTACTCTTTCTCGGAGGTAGAAAAATTCCCGTTCTTACGGTATTTAAGAGGAGCATATTTACAAGGTTTTCCACCGGCAATCAAGATCTTGATGATAAATTTGAACCTGGAAAGTAAACCGATGGCTAACTAAACTTTACCACATGTGAGGGTAGGAATAGGTTTGGTGAAATATGGCAGACCTAGTGGTAGAGAGGCATAGAGAGGAAAGGTGGATTAAGTATAATGAGGTACATGAGAGGGAGATAGAGAAGTAACATTTCATTGTAGAAAGTATGGCATTGAGGAGATGGATGGCTTGTGAAGGATTTACACTCACAAAGATGATGTGGAGCCGAGCATCGGGAACTCCATCATCTTGGAAAGCATGATAGAGATACCCACTCACCTCACATAGAAGTTTGCTAGTCAGACTACTTAGACCATGGGCACGCATCTTAATCCCCATGGTGACCTAGCCCATGCGCTTGGTTTTTTAGTATCTAATACGACAAGTAACCGGTAAGCTAACTTGGGAAATAGGAGAGCAGGAGTAAGTCAGGATCAAGTACATAAACGACAGGATAGATGACTTCAATGTTATTTGAAGGAACATTCTTAGGCACATCATCTACAAAAATGTGAGTTCACAAATGTTGGATTCACCTCTGAAGTGGAACTACCTCATAGGCAAACTGTAGGGGTTCAATATAGTACTTCTATCGAGCACAGGGAGTACATCTATAGGTCATACTCCAGCTACATGTGGAGGATCAAGAGGTATAGGTGGTACTATTTCCGGTGGATCTGGTGGTTTTGGAGGTAGATAGAACACATGAGGTTCTAGATCAGGTGGTCAAGGTCCACAACAACCACAAAATATCTATATGGAGATGTCTCTTCGTCTCCCGAATATAAAGGTATAGAGGATGTTGTCGAACATGTGCATATGTGTGAAATCCTATGGTATGTTAAAGGGATCACGGATAATGAGTGTAAGGCAAGTCAATTCACTACTACATTACAGGGACATGCACACAACTAGTATAGGAAGTTTGACCCTGATCAAACTTGCATGGATTATGCAACACTGAGGGATGCTTTCTTGAAAGAGTTCCATATCCCCGAGTTTGAGAAGAATAGAATAAGTGCGCTCAAGATATCAAGCAAGACACTGCTTGAGAGTGTACGTGAGTATGATGCTCATTTTAAGACACTTCTATCTAATCTATCTTATAATATTCATGATAGCCAACATGCAAAATGGTTTGTTTGAGGATTGATTACACCATTTAGAAGGGCGTTGTCACATAAGACATACATTGATCTACGTAAAGCACTAGAGGAAGTTTTACATGTTGAGGCAATTGGGAGCATTGACACTAGCATTAGTCCATTCTTAGAGGCACAAATTGCAGCTTTGGCAAAGCAGTTAGAGAAGCTATTAGCAAATTCAGCCCATGAAACGTGCTCAAGAATTTGGTGTGCAGATTATGAAGTGAAAGGTCACACCAAGGATAGTTTCCTTATAGATCTATATGCTCATTATTGTTGGACTGTGAGATCTTCCATTTGAATCATGATGCTAGTCACTATCCTTTGTTACAACATGCGATAAGGAAGAATGTACCTTGCTTTTGTAAGATTTACAGTCCCACGAACCATGATACTAAGGATTGTCAATTTATTTGTTGGATCCGAATGTTATATAGATTGGGGTATGACAGACAAGTGTAATAAATAATTCTAAGGGTAATAATGAGCACTAGGATTAGGATCATAATCAAATGCACTATGACAGAATGAGGGCATTTTGAAGGAGGTCATGGAAGGGGACGTGGATATCATGGAGGATATGGAGGATGAGGCCATCGTGGAGAAAGAGGTGAGTTCCCTCATGGAACATGTTATATGTGTGGATATCCTAACCACTATAGGTATGAATGTCCTTAGAATATTGCATGTTCTTTTTGTGGAAAGAACCATAGCTATGAAGAGTTCCCAGACTTATATGAGCATCTGAGTAAGTAGCATAAGAAAGAAAACAAAGGCACCGGGATGGTTAGAATCCAGCATGTGGTATAAGATCAGTGGATGCCCAAAATAGTGAAGGACCTAATGTATTGATAGTGAATATTACTACACGCGCTAAAGCAACACGTGCGAGAGCGGTATTACACAAGAAGCCTACGATCACCAAGGAGGAGGTTTTACATGCAAGGTACCCAGATCTTGCTCATCAAAAGGAAGTTTACTAGGATACCATGGAAGTGCTAAGGAATCTTTAGGGTGAGATACAATACCTAAAGGAGAAAAATAAATCATCAGAGATAGTCCAAACTAATATCGATGATCTGCGAGAGGTGTGTAAGATGTTGCGCCAGGAGAACATTATTCCACTATTAGGAAGTTGGTTAAAAGGGAACACTTCATGTGCAAGTCTTGAGACTAGACGAAAGATTCTACATGTAAATATTCCCCCTGATAGCATTGACTATGATAAAGAAATTACTTTGAATGTTGTTGTGGATGGGTGGTTGTTGAGCAACATATTGATTGATATAGGTGCAGAAGTAAATGTGATTACATTAGATGCATGGGTACAAATGGGGAGGCCTCTATTACAGCCATCATCTAATGTGTTATTTATGGCAAACCAGACTAAGGCCACTCCCATAGGAGTTTTGAAAGATGTATCTATAACTATACAAGGGGCCAAGTTCACTAGAGATTTTGAGGTATTAGCACTTGTAGAGGCGAGATAATTTTCCAACCCCGCTTGGATGCCCTTGTTGTTATATGAATAATGTTGATTTGAGATTCAATAAGGTGTATATAAAATTTGAAAAGGAGGAAAGGGTTACGATACCTTTGATAGATGGGAAGTCTACACCATATGTTGAGCCTCTAAGTGAGGAGGACTTAAATAGAATTTATGTACACGCTATTCAGGACCCAAAGGTCAATGAACCATCAAAAGAAGGCATCCTATAGTGGGAGGATTCTCATTCTATTAGTGATACTATGAGTATTTCTTGTGACAATTGGGCTCATGGTACATATGAATTAGTAGGGCGTGAGGTGAAAAGTGTGGTTGTGTGTAAGAATGGACTTCATTCGATTTGACATATAGGCAACACAATACCTTTGTATACAAGGGTAGAAGATTCCTAAAATTTTTAAGGCCATGGAAACATAGTGGATAGATCAAATTAAGAGAAGAGATATGTTAATACATACCTTGTGCGGGACAAAGAGAGTGCCTTTGGTGGGTAGTCCACAAAGATAATCTAATAAACAAGGAAGATATTGGAGTTTCTTTGTCTACTAGGTTTATAAGGAGCAATGCACCTGTGCAAAAATGCACTTATCATGGTGATCAACCTGTTCAACATAAAATTTAGTAGTGTGAGAGACTCTAGACAAAGTAGGACAGGAAGCATTACCACCTTTACTTTGGGTGCATAGATTGTATTCTATGCTACAAGGATGTGCACGCGCTTGGTATGTATATGTAGAAGTACATAGAGAGACTGGAAACTGGCAAGATTTAATCGCAGGAATGATCCATACCTTTGACTACTTCTCGAATAAACATCCCATAGAAGAGGAATTAAAAATTTTCAAGCACTTAACTATGGGAGATAGTGCAAAAGCTGAAGAGCATATTCAAGAATTATTTGGTGAGATAGACTCCAGAGCATGTTTTGACAAGGAAGAAGAAATGGACTCCATACTACTTGAACACACTTTCCTTGAGAAAGAGAAAGGAAAGATGATTCAACTGGATGAGTGAAGAGCCATAGCATGATGGAGTTATAAGTAGGAAAAGGCTAGGAAGAAGGCATGGTATGAAAAAAACATAAGGGATACAAATTTTGATATTGGACAAATGGTACTTCTTTATGACTCAAATTTCTTGCGCCATCCAGAAAGCTCAAAGTACATTGGTTAGGGTCGTATGTCATCACTTATATACTTGAATTAGGTACTTTCCAGCTTAGAAGCACTTGATGGAACATGGCTACCTGATTACTTTGACAGAGTAGGTGAAGCCCTACTATAAATAAGTATTCTTGGTGTTTGTAATAAGGCATTATTGGCATTTAGATTAGGTTTCGATTCTATATTTGCTTAATGTATTTCCTTCATTGTCATTATGCTTTGTTAATTCAGTTTTTATTCTTGTGTAATAAGCACACATGCACGCATGAAGCTAATTACTATGTGAAGAATGTCTATGTGCAGAGGACTCGCATATACCTTTCATGTGGGGTGGTTATAGTTATCCAAGTAAAATACTGTGAGAATTGAAAGGTGAAAGGAATACGTTTCTACGAGTGTTCTTTAAGTCAAAACAAGATTGCTTCTCAAAATTGACCAAGGATGGAGATGAATGAAAGAACAATATAACGCAAGGTAAGCGAGAGGCCATGATAACTAACGGGAGAGAAGGTACGGTGATGAGGTCCTCGGGTGTAAGGGCATGCACTGAAGAGAAGTCTATGACCAATGGGTAGAAAGATGTGCTAGAAGGTTATAGCTAGGGCGCGAAGATATGTACCGCACATAATGAACAAATTTGGTCAATGAATGAGGGGATATTTGGTAGGTGAAGGAGCAATAAATGGATCAAAATTTGAAATAAATTATATAAGGATGGAATGCGGATTCATTTTTACCATTGAAAAAAAGATCATTTGAGGAAAGAGCTAAGTACGAAGAGTCAAGTGATTAAGTTAAGGTGCGAAGGGTGTGAAACTAAGCATGACAACTAGATCTGTGTGAAAAGAAGCTTGCCTCCCTAGTGGTGAAGGGCTTGAGTGAAGCAAGGAGATAAAAGGAGTTAGGTTACAAAGTTTACACCTAGGGCATGATTGAAATGAGCTAGGTTTGATTCATAAAGTTTCGAGTTAAAGAGGAGACATTTGCAAGGTAAAAATGGCACCTAAGAAGGAATTTGCAGCATCAACAAAAGGAAAGAAGAACAGGTGAGGAATCAAAGGAAAAATAATAGGATGAGGAAAGCCCGGAGGAGATAGTTGCGAGAGAATGTTTAGGACATGAAGACACAATTACCAAATTTGTAAGCTAAAGTCCCTAAGTAGCAACGGTCTAGAATAAAAAGTGGAGAGCACATTCCACGAGCCATGGGGTATGAAAAGGATGTAGGAAAAATTTTCTGCACCCACTTCCGAGCATGATAGCACGAAGGATTTATTCAAATTGGGAGCTAATGGATGAGGATATGATGATTGTGTGCACTTGAAAGCAACTATTGTGGTCAATACACACTTTGAAATGGATGAGCTTGAATTTGATGTTTGCGAAGAGTCATGCATTTAAAGACTGTTGAAGAAGGAACCCCAAGTTAGACACATGACAAGTAAAGCCTACTATCATGTCGATGAGCAGGTCGAAATGCATTGGTGAAGGTTTCTGCTAAGGTGGATAGAAGGAACATGGAAAAAGATACAACAATCAAAGTCTTGTGAAGGAGCTAAAGATAAAGGATGCATAGATAACACACATAACACAAGAGAGGGAATTTGTGCGAGAAGAAAAATGAAGTATTTATTAGTATCACGAGGAGGATATTGGGGACAATATCATCGGAGTAAGGCCACACTTAGAGGCCAAGGTACCATAGATGTTTCCTTCAGTGATACACTATGTAGGAAAGTTGGTGGACTTGGTACTTAAAGATGAACCTCTGTGTATGTCGAGTGCCAAGGAGCTCGGAACAAGATGCTTTGAATGATGAAAGCATCGGTGATGCAAAATATTGCATCTTATAAAGGGTTGTTGAAAAATTATAGGAAGTATTGAAGAAAGTAGACCAGGCTTTAAAAATATGCACACTCTAGAGAAACTTATCAACATAAAGACCCTAGTACAAAAAAATGAGGTCCGAAGGCAATGAAGGATGAGACATTGGGCCGCATAAAAATATTGTCAATGGTTAAGCAAAAGCACGAGGCCCTAGTAGTAGCACAAGAGTTGCACAAGACTCACCGGAAGAGATTGGGAAGCTAATTGCATGAAGATGGATATTTTATAAGGGATATTGACATCAATCTATAGTGTTGTGTTGGTTCTATAGTGAGGGATGAGTTAGAATCCATTGTTGTGGACATCCCAGGAAAAAGTAGAACAAACACTCACCGAATGGAAGGTTTTGGAGGCTGAAATAAAGGAGGAGTATCCAAAGTTGATAATTCAAACTAATACAAAGGAAGTTGCATAATAAACTCATACAAATTCTTTATTTATTTATATTCTTTCCATTATTCTATTCTTTACTTTAAATTTTGGAGATACCCATTATCGGGACAATAATGAGATTAGTGTGGGGTAATGTTGATGAAAGAATACTTGTCAAAGATCGGACAAGGAGTCCGCATGGGACATGAAGGACAAGAAGGACACACACACGGATGGCAAGTTCAGATTTCAGAACTTAGCCTATTTTGAGTATGAAGACCTTTTTTTAGAAGATGGCGTGTGGAACACACCAATGATGTAGAGATGTGAGCACCATGAATTTTCTATATTTGGAGGATCGGATCGAAGTGTTTTTCATGGAGACAAGCTAAGAATAGGATTAACACTTTAGTTAACTCGCAATAAGTATATAGGTAACACACTTGCATGTGTGGCTATGCATTTAAACAGAGCGTGGGTATTAATAACATGTGGCCTATTTCTCGTATAGATAAGCGGTGAAGGAAAGTCCCCACCTATATATATATATATATATATATATATATATATATATATATGATGTTAGGTACATAGTAAAGAGGAGAGTGTGATATATGTAAGAATATGTGTGTGTGTGTGTGAGTGTGATGGATGTATGGAGGTATAGAGATATACACATATGTCTGAATTACTGTATTAGATCCATACGTGCATTGGTATAGTTTGACATCACTGTAAGGAGATTCTATATTTATTAATATATGGAAGATATTGGCAAAATCTAAGTGTCATTCTATGTAGTGCACGTTATTGATTCAATCATGATTACTTGTTTAAACTTGTTTTTTCATAGATCTAAGGGTAGCATGCATTGTAGAATGATGGTTAGTTATGAATCTATATGTTTATTCCTTCATCATGCTAACATACTACTACAAAAACCCTAAATAGGACTTGGTACCTTTGTGTGCTTTGGGTGAGTGCTCACCAAGGCCGAGTGATGTTCCAACGTGACTAGAGTGTTATCCAGTAAATTCTAGGCTACATCGGTAGGGTTGCTGAAATTAAATCTTAATTAAGAAGATAAGTAAGTGTTTAACTTATTAATTGGATATGTACTTCTAGATGAGGTGATTCCATAGGATGTTGGTACATGCCAATCTACAGTACTTGTGACATCATGAAGACCGGGGTCTTCATAATGGCACAATGGTTAGAACTAACACATCACAACACCCTTCCAAATTGGATCATCTAGATCTACATAAACTTAGACTTGACCTTAGTTTTACCTTAGGTCAGGTTAGGGACATGCCTTCATATAGGGGAAACTCATGATGACTAAAGGTAACTAGACACATGTAATTGACTTGGGTCGACTGAGTATGTCTATGTACCCTTAGTCACCACGAGTGATGCTCTATACCTTTCTATGTTGCTAATCTGGGTTATGGTAAGCCTTGGACAAGAGGACTAACAGGAGTCAGTGAAGACCATTCTAGATAATAGATGAAGTGGGGGTGAAGGACATATTCATCAATGAGTATTCCATCTAGGAATATGATCATGCAAAGCATGTGAAAATCTTTGGCCAAAGTATCGCAAGTTGTTGGTTGTGTTGTCCTATATCACCTAGTTTAAGAAGTAGGATTTCAGATGAATATTGGTAAAAAATATTTAGATAGGCCTCTTAAACGGAACACTTCAATACCCCAAAAAGGGTAAGAGAACCAAGTATACTTAGTATACAATACATTGAGTCAACATGAAGGATCGGTAAGAAACCGAGTCATGAAATGAGAGACCGATGAAACTCCGAGTCATGAAATGAGAGATTGGTAGTTCATCGAGTCATTATAACTACATATGGTTATCTGTTATGAGATTGATTGGCATGGAATGTGTGTTCTAAATCATGATCATTTAGAACAAAGAACATTATTTAAAAACTTGAAACGTGTGTTCTAAATTATGATAATTTAGAACAAAGAACGCTATTAAAAAAAAATTCCCTTGTTTCTAAAGCTTTAAAATGGGAATGTTATAATATGAATGAGTGATCCCAATGGATATTAGTATCAAGAAGGATGGAAGGATAAGGATATGTGTAGACTACAGAGATTTGAATGTTGCATTTTTCATATATCCTTTTCTAACCCGTTTCTTGAAGAAGTATTAGAAGGTTTAGCAGGGAAGGAGATATATCCTTTTACGAGATGGATTGTCGAGTTATCACTAGGTAAGGATTACAAAGGAAGACCAAGAGAAGAATAATTTCACCACTAAATGGGGAATTTTTCTTATACAGTTATGCCCTTTGGGCTTAAGAATGCACTTGTATTTTTGCACATTGTGGTGCAAGCATTTCAAGACTTCATCCATAAATTTCTATAAGTTTACCTAGATGATTGGACAATGGTATGGGTTAGTAAGAGATCATTGTGACAATTTAAGATTGATGTTTGAGAGGTGCAGGAAGTTAAGTATCTCTCTAAACATTAAGAAATGTGTTTTTCTACTCCTTTTGGCACATTGCTAGGTCACATTATTTGCAAGGAAGGATTATTGGTAGATCCTGCCAAGGTTGTTGTTTACTTAGGATTGGGGAGCCTACAAGTCAAAGTGTGGTGTACGGATTCTTAGGGCATACAGGTTACTATAAAAAATTCATCAAAGGCTATGCCAGGATCTCTGTGCCATTAGAGGAGTTCTTGAAACATAAGAGTAAATTCTATTGGGGTGAGGCAGAAGCAGGTGGATTTTGACACATTAAAGGAGAAACTTACTACTATGCCCATTTTGCACTTTCCCTCATGGGACAAGCCCTTTCATGTGTATGTTGATGCATTAAGTATGGAAATAGGATAAGTGTTAGCACAACCTAGAGATGGAATATTTTATCACCCTTTATGTTTTACAAGAAAAAATGTAACTCCAACTGAGAAAAATTACAAAACAATGAAGCGCGAAGCGTTATCGATGATTTATGTACTACATAAATTTAGGCAATAATTATTGGCCACTCCATTTATCTTTTACATAGATCACATGACACTCAAGTACTTGGTAAACAAGATTGTTTTACAAGGGAAAATATGCCATTGGATCTTGTTATTTCAAGATTTTTACTTTTTGGTCATACTAAAATTAGGAAAGAGAAATTTAGGACTTGACTATCTATCATAGATTGATTCAGGGAAAGACATGCGAGTATTTAAGACCCAATGTCGGATGCTTAATTATTCATATTACAATGCATGCCCTATGATTTGGAAGATATTTTTGTGTTCCTATGAATGAGTGTGGCACCTGAAAGAATGAAGGCTATAGAGAAAAAATGGTTAGATATACGCACCGCGCCATATATGATAGTAAACGGAGACCTATACAAACTAGGCCAAGATAAGATTATACACTTTGGTGTATCTTTGGAACATGAACGCATACTTGTTGGCAAGAAAATTTTTTGGAGATAAATTGGTGGTTATCTTGCCAATGCTCTAGGAGTCTAAGTACCACTACTTAACTAGTGCAACTTTCGTATGTGCATGCGCGAGTGAAATGTGAGTTTTATCCTGGTGGCCTTTCGGCTGGGGATCCAACTGGGCACTCCACTAACCCTACGGTAATTTTTTACATATACCTACAAGAGATGAATTTGATAAGGAGGAAAGGGAATGAGAAAATTAGAAAAGAGAAAAACTAATGCTGCAAGTAGAAAATTAGAGACTTGCATACACCAGCCAGAAGTTTCATTACATGCACTTGAATATAGAAGAAAACAAATCTACATAATAGCTACAAGACCAAATGAAGCTTAATGGGCACAAAGTACCAAAAACTCCTCAATCAAAGAGTCTAAAATTCCTTCTTCCTTTATTGAAGCTCAAGCAGAATTTGTACATAGTGTGAGAAATAGAAGACATTTTTTAAAGGAGAAATGGAAGAAAATTGCTATCTCTTGCTCTCTTCACAAGGATAACTCTCTCATGAATTCACAAAAAACAGCTCCAACATCTAAGAAGAAAAATTTAGAAGACTTTTTAGAAGACCCTCAAATGAGGAGCTTCTTACAATTTATAGAAGAGGAGGAAACTTTTCATCTTCCTAGTGACTTTTCGAATACCTTAATGTGACTTAAGATTGTTCACATTCCACTTTAAATATTTAAGTCCCTTTTATAATAGCAAGGTGACTTAAATTTACATTATATTTCTAAAGTCACTTAAGTCATATCAAAAAGTGCAACTCTCAACGCAAAAATATAACATTTAGGAGAGAGAGTGTTATATGAGAAGGGAAAAGAGAGAGAAAGAAGAGGAAGAAGAAGAAGAAGAAGAATTATGTTGAAGGATGGGTTGTTGCGGTGGACTTAGCCCCATTCTCTGACTGCTCTCCACTTTGTGATCTTGAGAAGGCTTTTGTATTTCCAAACTCTTGGTTGAAACGAGCCACTACTGGTTCTACTTTGTCGGCATGAGGGATACAAATGCAGCTCAAGGTTTCAGTCCATCCATCGGTCACACTATTGATTTCCTTGCACTTCCCAACCATGATGAATGTTTCTCTGTGATAAGTGTAATGGAGGATCAGATTTATAAGAAGAAGTCAAGAGTATCCTTAGTGAAGGAAAATGGGTTGCCCAATCAACTCATCCACAGTTGAGTGTTCACTCATTGTGGGTACTCCATGTTTTTGAAATTTACAATTTATGTTATCCTATAGCTTATATGTTTGTTCTTCTCTCTCCTCTAGCTCTGTGAAGGCTCGATTGATTGCTTCAAATCTGACTGCCAGGGCCCTAGCCCATACCCATGTCAAGTCTTCTGCAGGAGTTTCAAAAACCTTCTTATCGATCAATTCTTGATGATGGGTGTTGCTCATCTCACTCACTACTAGTCCCAGAGGTTCCCAGTAATCTCTTTCTTTCCCCACATCCTTTTTGAGTGCTCACGTTCTATTGGCGGTTGCGCACATGTATGCAAAGAGCTTGACTGCCTCTTGAAGTGTTGACTTCCCTTTTTTAGAGATTGAGTCGATCCATTCATTATTTTCTTACCCTACATCGTGAGCTCATGTGTTCTTCTGATAGATTCTAGATCGAAGCTACTGATGGGTACCACTTTCTCAATAGGAAGTGTTATAGTGCTTGGTTCCACTAGGTGTTGTACATAAGATGAAAGAGTTTGTACTTTTTCCTCTAGCACCTCAATCTTCTCTTTATATTATTTATTCCTTACCACCATGCAAGCAGAATATTATTGGTATA
Organism: Taxus wallichiana var. yunnanensis; assembly: GCA_018340775.1. Taxonomy (NCBI): domain Eukaryota; kingdom Viridiplantae; phylum Streptophyta; class Pinopsida; order Cupressales; family Taxaceae; genus Taxus; species Taxus wallichiana. The sequence goes on along the minus strand of CM031240.1, from coordinate 937,569,295 downwards.
TGTGTAAATCACCTTTGTGAGTATCTTGTCCCAATTGGATCGTGCTCATCTCATAGTCTCTCGGTGCCATCTCATCCATTGGATTGATTACTTTTCGTTGAGCTACTTCAATGTATTGATTACCTATCTCCCCACTATAGAATCGTGATGTTGTCTGCGTAATATTTCTTGACCTTTTTTCTTTAGCCATCGAGACAATTGCTGATAGATCAGGGGCTGCTACTTGTTGCACAATATGAGTGTCAAGGATGATCATTTCCCACATCCATGGAAACATCTCTCCGGATTCAGGCTCAATGATGGATGCATCAACCATTCTTTGTTCTGATGGAGGAGGAAGTCTTGAATGAGAGGAGCATTGGAATTAACAACATGCAAGACCTCTTGTAGTGGCTTGAATACTGGATCATGAGTCATATGCTCCTCATTCACTTGTGCATCTGCTACTGATTTTTCTGTCTACATCACTGGGATCACGTCTTCCTCTTGCGGCAATGCCACCAAATCTTTTTCTCCCCTGAATCTTTTAGATGTCTTCAATTCTAAGGCCTTCCTTTTTGAACTCACTCCAGAGTGTTTAGAACTGGAAGTTACCTCTACTACTTTGGAAGACAAATGATGTGAAGCTTGCTTCTAGCTTGGAGAAATTCCTCGTGACCAAATGATCATAGTCCTCTTCTTCTAAAACCAGTTCCTTGTTCTCCTCACCACATTTTCAATCCACTCCAGTATATCTCCTGATTCACAAACATGCTAGTTGATTTGGGGAATTGGGGACATCTTGACTGCTATGTACTCAGGATCGAGAATCTCTATCCCATCATCATGTAAGATGTCTTCATACCAAGAGAACTTGAATTTATTCATCTCACTAATTGTCATCCTCATGTGATATTTTTACGTACTTCAAACTCATCAATATAGTTGGCCCAAGTAGTCCTTGATTTGTGGCTCATGTTGTAATTTTGGGACATAGAATGAGTTAGGATCCTCTCGGATGTCAAAGTTGGGCCTAGCGATGTAGGAATGCAAATTCAAGTGTGCAAAAGTGGCCTCCAGGTGAGATGTGTCATTTGAGATTTTGCATGTGAACTCCCCTAGAGATATAGGGAATGAAATCAATTTCTTTCTCCTACTTCTGAGCTTGTTATTTACTTGGGTGATCTACCTGCAGAGTTTGAACAATACAATCTAGTCACTGAGGTACTTAGGTAGTTTCAATGGAGCTTGGTCGAAGCCAGTGACTCATATGTAGGAGAATGTTGAGAATTGTATGAAGTACGAGCCATATTCCTTAATCAGGGATGCTGCTTTTGGTGACATCCTAGCTTTGAGGTCCCCTTCCAAGATTTGGACCACATACATGGTGAATGCATCATTCACGCGGGTGAAATTCCTGTTGCTCTCCTCCAATATCAATTGTGGAAGTTTCTCGAATGCAAGTACCTTGGAAGCAATGTTTTGTGTGAGAGCTAATCCCTTGAATGACCACAAGCTTGCGAGGAGATAAACTAGATAAGAATTCATGTGGAAATTTTTTACTTCTGCAGATACTAAGAGTAGTTGTAGATGGAGATTGTCACTGATGATCTGCCCCTAGTAAATTCTCTATTTTCCGTCTGTCAATGTCGCGATGAAAAGACCCATCTAGTCCTAGAAGTCTCTTGTGCTTGCTTCACCATTACTCTACTAAGGAGAGTGATGACATCATAATACCCTTCTTAGAATTCACACCTTGGTAGATTCTTGGGTATCCTGGAAGGCTTTATTCCTGTTTTTAGCCATGAGCCAAGCGCTACTCCTTGGACATATGAATCCATTGTCTCCCAATCGTGCACAGCCCTTTCCTTGGAAATGATAACCATGTTGGGAGACATCGGTATCTACAGAGAGATTAAAATGGTCCTAGGGCTGATGACTACCATCATTGCACCATTGTCATCTCGGATGGTTCACGTCTTGGGCTCGTAGTGGAAAGAGCAGGATAGGAATAGCTCAAGACTTTGCACAGACACTAGATGCCCTCTAGTGGCAATCAAGCCACTTGTGAATATATGGTCTTCAATCCTCCTTCGATCCTTAGAGGCCATGCGAGTCTTAAGGTCATTCAGGTCCATGTACAAGATGTCACTATCTTCCACATCATACTCGTAGGAAAAGGGTTGTGTCAGCTTCTGACCCGTCCATTTTGTCTTCATATCTCCCTTTGAAAAAGAAACTTACTATTTTTAGTAAGTGTGAAAAAGCAAGTCCTTGATCTTCAACTGGATGTTGTGGCTTAGTTTTCCTCTTTCTCCCTGTGTTCTTTGTTCCTTCTGGATCAAATTTATATTTTTAGCAGGTGCTTGAGGGCCCACTTACTATTTTTAGTAAGTGCCAAAAATGTCCATTCTGGTGAATTCTTAGTAGTAGTGCACCTCCAATGTCTTTGTCTCCTTCGCAGGTTCTTCTATTGACTTTCCCAAAATAGCAGTTCCTATGTAGGAGACCTACTATTTTTAGAAAGTTGGCCTCTGGGAGTTAGATTGACATGGAATGAATTTTTTTTTCCCAATATCATCCCTCTGAAATTTCATACCCGCCCGCTTAATAGTCCAAGAAATTTTAAAGTTTTAATTTTTGGACTGTGCGGTGATTACAGGTATGGTAGCCATTAATGGACCTTGAAATTGGAGGTCTATAAATATCCTCCATTTGCAAATAAAATTATTATTTTATGTGGGTTTTTTTCTTCTGGTGCTTCATGTGTGATCTTACTTCAATCCGGGATTGGTTTTACGGGAAATCCCACTTCTTTCTTCGTTGAGCCGAAAATGAGATTTCTTGGGTGTGGATGCTTTGTTGCATGAGGGGGAGTTTGAAGGTGTATTTTTTATGGCCTTGGATAGAGGAATGAATAGAAAAAATGGTTCATTGTTTCATGCACCGGCTTGCAATATTTCTTCATATCTTTGTTTCTAGGTTATGGAGATTTTCACCATCTTCTTCCTCTTGTTCTTCATTTCTCCTTCTTGTTTAGATAAAAATCCTTCTAAGACCTACACGTCGTCTGTGGGGAATTTTTTTAGTGTTTTGTTTGAGTTGGTCTGAGCATTTGCAAGGGCAGTGTGATGGTAGAATGTTGCAGAGGAAGAATGGAGGAATGGAGTGCACCTATAACTATTAGAAGTTAGAAGTAGAAAAAAGTGGCACTTGGAAATTTTTAAAAAGATATGCACAATTAGGGTTTGTGAACATTTTTAATGTTTTATTTCCCTAACCTAAGGGATGTGAGGGACATCAATTTCCACAATGAGCAAGACAGGTGACACGTGGTACTAGTTCCAATGGGTAGGGAATGAAGGAGGAAAACCCGATTTAAAGCACTTTGGGAGTCTGGAAGGAGGTCACATGGGTGTCCAAATGACTCCCTATGGGGGCTGGGTGAATTTTTCAAGGTCTGATGTCCCCCACCTCAGGTGCATTAGGGAAATCAAATTCCACGGTGGTCCTAGAGCTGACACGTGGCGCACACCCGACAACAGGAATGATTGCTTCAAAAAAGCACTTGGGGGCTAAACTGTCAAGTCGAAGGTCATGTGAGGGTCCAAGAGGTCATATGAGGGCTGAGATGGATTCAAGGGGGCTGGGTGAAATTTTCCAACCTTGGTGTCCCTAACCTTGGGGGACGTGAGGGACACAAAATCCCGTTAGGCTCTTGGTGCTTTGAAACGCGTCCTCCCAAAAATTTGGCTAAGTCCTGAACTTGTAATAGTGATAACGTGAGCTCTTGATGGAATTTTTCAAAACATTTTATATGATCCTGACTGGAAATGGCCTTCTAAATCCAATGTTTTGGGTATCATGTCTTGATTATTCCATTTTATCCATGAAAAATCAGATTTGTGATTTTGTACTCCACATGTGCCTGAGAAAAACTGCCTGCAGACCTGATGCGCCAAAGTGTTTTGAAAACAATTATTTCACCATAATGTAGGCATTGGAATCCTCTTTCTAGATATATATTTTTTTCTCCTAACTCCATCCGGAGCTCCCGAAATCTTCTTTTGAAGCCCAACAACTATTTTAGGCATGTGTATTGCCTAGGCTTGTGAACCCTGTTTTTACTCAGACTACTCCAAGGCTTACAAAACTTCCCCAAACCTTCAAAAATATTTTTGTTATGCTTTAGGATCTTCATTTCATCTGATTTTTATTTTTCCCTTCCATTCCACTCTAGGGGTTGAATCCCGATCTGGGAAGGCTAGCGTCCCCGTGATTGCCCAAAATTTTCATTTTCAATGAACTCCTAAAATCACCTAGGGGGAATGAATGGAATTTCCTAAATCACCTAGGGGGATGTTATAACTTTGGTTGGGAGGTCATTTGGACTAACTGGATGGATCTGGGGTTGCCTAGGAATGATAAAACATGAAAATTTTGGCATAGGGGTATAGTTGTCGTGCTTGGAAACTTCCAATTTAGTCATTGCACATTTGCATGACAATAGTACTACAATCATGGAAGAAGCTCATGGTGACATTATAGGTGATCACTGTGTAGGAAATGTATGCACACGTAAGATCCTATTGGAACACCTTTGTTGGGAGACAATTTATAAGTATTGTATATAATATTATAAGTCATGTGACCATTGCCAACACCTTGGAAATCTAGGAAAAAGAGATAAAATTCCATTAAGACCTATTAATAGTGTTGATTTGTTTGAAAAATGAGAAATTGACTTTGTAGGCCCTATTTCCCTAGTCATGTGGAGGATAGGTTCACACTATATTATCACTTGTACAGACTATCTTATGAGGTGGGAAGAAGTGACACCTATAAAGAATTACATGGTGGCTACAACATATAGGTTATTGTGGGAGGATATAATCAACGATTATGGATGCCTGTTGAGTTTAGCAAGTGATAAGGGGTACTCATTTCTTGAATGAGATTGTTAGAATCTTATTGGAAGATTTTATGGTGGCCCATCACAAAACTATGCCCTATCACCCTTAGGCTAATGGGACTGTTGAATCCTTTAACAAGATATTGAGCCACACATTGACTAAGATTTGTGATGTTGGAAGGAGAGACTAGGATGATAAAGTCTCTACAATATTATGGGCATATCAAATGAATTATAAATATTGAATAAGGCCACACCTTTTCAATTGGTGTTTGGAATGGAGGCTATTCTACCCATTGAATTCATGTTACCATCCACCTATGTATTGTGTGCACAAAAGGATTGGATGATGGGAAAACACTTGAAGAGCGCATAGAAAAACTTATGAAGTTGGATGAAAGGTGATCCATTGCTAGGTGGAGTCAGAAGATGGAGAAAGCTAGGCAGAAGGCATGGCATGATCGACACATTAAAAACAAGAAGTTTGAGGTTGGGCAGATGGTTCTTTTATACAATTCAAATTTTATGTGCCATCCTGGGAAACTCAAAGTGCATTGGTTAGGACTGTATGTTATAACATATATACTTGGTTAAGGAGATTTCTTGTTACAATCACTTTGTATAGACCATAATTTCCTTACTACTTCAGTAGGAGTAGGCTAAAGCCCTACTAGAAATAAGTCTTCTGTGTGTTTTTAAATAAGGCAGTGTTTCCATTTAGCATAGGTTTCCTTTAAAGCATTTTACATTATATTCATTTCCTTTCATCATTTTTATGACTTTTCTTATGTTTTTGTGTCTTGTGTAATAAGTTTGTTTGTGCTTTTGTAGTCAATTACTATCTAAATGGGTTTTCATGTACAAATGACCACACATACTTTTAGTGTGGGGTAGGAGAGTTTGGAGAATGTAGAAGTGGTACACGGTTGGATCAATGCCAATTGATGGCCTAGGAGAGGAAAAAATAAGTGCATAGTATCTGATATGGAATGCACATAACATAGGTGATAAGGGTTAGAGATGAAATGGTGTCAAGAAAGCTTTATAAAAACCATGTAAAGTGATGAACACATAGAGAAAAATGAGGTAGGAAGCAATAGGGGGAAATAGGTTTAAAACATAGAGGAAGATGAACTTTGGCAGTAAGAGTGCATGTAAGGGTCTACGGTTGATATAGTTTTACATGCGAGAAGGTTGAAGAGGTTATGCATGAGTGTGCATGTGGAAAAAAATCACTAAACAAAACACGTGATATGAAAGAATTTGAAAAATCTAGATTTAATGCAGAAGTATAGTGGTAGGTGGCATGGAAAATAATGTAGGAAAAAGTAGAAAACTCTAAATAGGGAGTTAGACATATGTTATTTTTCACATTGCATTTATTTTTTGAAGAGTTCTTGCGAACTAGAGCATCCTTGCAAGAAATCTATGAAATTTACATCCGATGTGAAGAATTCGATGGATTTGGGAACCAGATCGTAATGGAGTATATGAGAATGTGCGAAAGTGGTTGGTTAAATAATTCTTATGAGTTTTTATGTTTGTGCGGTGGAAGAAGGGGTTTCCAGGTTAGGGTTTACGAAACTAGGGCACGAGTTTGAAGAAGTTGCATAGAAGTATTGGAATCAAAGGATTTAGCGAAGAAGGAAAGACACAAGGAGGAATTAGATAGGATATGATAAGGAAAAATGGCACCAAGGAAGGGATCAAATGTTTCACCCAAGAAGGGCAAGGGCAAGGGAAAACTAGTCACATCAACAAGTTTTAACAAAGAGTGGTATGCAAAGATGCAATACCCATATGGTGTGTCATTAGGGAAGGAATGGGTATCTCACATATGCATTATAAACAATTATAACCATATGACCAATACAACTAAAAAAGAGATGACATTGGAGCTTGTTCACCCTACGGAGAAAGACCAAAAGATGAAAAACCAATGTTCAATGACTCTGTGAAGAGGAAATTGGAGAAGGCTAGGATTTTGTAACTCTATGATTTTCCATTTTTCAGCAAACATGAAAGATTCTATGAGTGGATAATGTCACCCATGCATGAGGATTACTTTTACTTCACAAGAAGGAGAATGCACATAACTACACAGTTGATCTCCAAGTACACTGGGCTTATCTACACAAGAGAGTTCTTGGATGATGACTTGGGCAACAAGGAGGTTGTCATCAAAACAACTAAGGCATATGAATACAAGAAGGGTAGGCACTACTTCGATATTGCCAAGATCACTGACCCAATTATGAAGATGGCCACATGCTTTCTCACCAAGTTGAATGGACAAGAATGGTGGATGCAAGTGAACAAGAGATGGTTGAACATTTACGAAATATTTTAGAAGCGAATGTCATCCAAATAACTCTCCTAGTTATCTAGATAACTTATATTTGCATCCCGACTCACGGTGATTCATATTTCAGGTTGCGTGCACTCAAGATTGTTCTTTTGACACCTTGGCATAGTTGTAGTTCCTCTACATGCCCTTGCGTGCCTTCTTAGTCACTTTGTATTCTCATATCTCCTTATATTTCCCCTTGCACGCCTTTCTCCAACATGCCTATTTTCTCTTCTACCATGTCATGCACTCATTTCGTGCACCTTTACAAACATACTTACCTCCTACATGTGCTCCTCCCCTCTGTTTCCCTTTTGTGGGCTTTCCTCTCTCTCCCGCACCTTTCGCCTTCCTCTATGCCGATCCTTTTGCCATGTCATATTTTGTCATGACATGTGGTAGAAAAGACAAAACATATGAACAATTGGCCATCATTTCAGCCAACCCATGTGCACCATATTTCTCGCATGCACCGACGGGATCGACATCTTCGACGGCCATATATTTTGCTATAGGGATCGGATCGATGCACGCCTAGACTTGTCGAAATATGTTGACACAAGCTACACATTGGACTATTTAAATTAAAATTTGGGTGGAATTTAGTAGGCGAGAAAATAAGGAAACATCTTTTAGCTCATCTATACACATCTAATCGACCTCAACTACTATATTTCATCAAATATTTCCTTCTTCCTTCTTCCACGTGTAAAATAGAAATGAGGAAGCACTCGATAGCCTTGCAAGTGGATTTTTAGGCATTTATCTTAGGTTGTTAGTGGTTGAATATTTGAATCCGTGTTTCCCTCCCCATTTCCTTCTCTTCTCTACTTATTCTATAAATAGTAGAGTTCTTCTTCATAAAAATGATCCCTCTTTTATTGTAATGAGAACCATGCCAAAATGGTGGCCGACTTCTCATGGGTCTTAGATGTTGACATTGTCTCTACAATGTATACTTACATCTTGTTGTGGATGTAAATGACTCTACATCCCTTGAGAAATAAAACCATGTTTTGTGAAACTCATGTCTTCCCTCTCTCGTTTTCATTTCATTCTCATCTCTTACATTTTCTAGCATGTTGTGAGTCTTCCTCTACTTGAATTCCCCGTGTTCATGTGTTGCACGTGCTAGAAAGATGAGCCTCTGTGTTGATTTGTGGTAGGTGTTGTCTAACCTTTTATCCCACGGACACTCTATTTCTATTGCTACTCATGGAGAGAGATCGAACCTTCCTTCTGGTGCTATTTACTTTTAGTATAGTTTCCTTTCATGTTTTCCTTCTATCCTTGGTCCCTTTGCATCATTAGCTTAGTTCTATCCCTTCGGTGTGTGCACCCTTCACCCCTTCTGGACATGCCTATATCCCTTTATTGTGTGTTCCCCTCATCCCCTTTGTGCCCATCCTCCCACCTCATTCCAAGTCCCCTCTACCTAGTTGTACCATAAATGAACAAACCCCTACCAACGTGCCTTTCCCAACTAACATCATCATGTTCGATGATTTTAGAATAGTTGAAGAATGGTGTGACTCATGTGACTCTGACTGGGAAGAGGAAATCATATGGGTGCCTATTCTAAAAGAAAATCAATTAGCTCCAAAGGGCACAGTTCTGGAGGAGACAAAATTGCTTGTAGGCGAAACCATGAATTCCCTAGCTTTGTGCACCCTAGCCTACAAGCACCCCTTAGGAGGAAAGTCTACAAGAAAATACCATTTTTGGGATTGAGCTTCAAAGTAACAAGAAAAATACAAGGATCAAACCATTCCCAATCAGATATCTGGCTATCCTAGAGCCACAAAAGGAGTTACCACCAATCACGCTCACTTCAAAGCATGAGGTAGAGCTTCAACGCACCAAAGGCCAATAAAAACGCCTCCCAGATCCAAGTACAGAACAACTCCAGGAGGTGTATATTATGTTTTTAATACTTTGAGGAGGGTGAAACACCATCTAAAAGGTGGTTTTTAAGTCTCATTTCTGACCATGTTCGGTGCCAAATCAACTACATGGTCACAATTTGTGAGGAAGGGAAGCTACTTCTCCCTTATTGTTTCAAGTTTTATGTGAGCTCCCTTCCCTCTGGTTAGAGTAGGTTAGTTTAGGTTTGATTTCAGTAACACAAGTGCTTGTGCACACTCTTCATGTTCCATTTGGGACATGTATGATTTTCATCTTTTGTACATAATGTTGTGCTTGTTTTGGCGAGATCCATTTGGCACCTTTCCTTTCCTGTTGCACCCACATGCCCCTTTTGTTGCTTCCTAGGATGACAGTCTAATTTTGGTAGAGGTAGTTCCAATGGTCAGTGCATAAGCTTTCACTCTCATCAATCCAATTTAGAATATCTTCATATGAGAGTAGCATTTTAGTTCAGAGTTAAGACAGAGCTTCAAGTGACTTCGCGAATGTTCTTCAAGTTGCAGATTAGATCTTCAAGTTTAGGGCTTGACTCCATGCCCAATGGACTTCTAAGGCTATTGGTATCTTCATCTAGTAGGTAGATGGCCCCTGAAAGTTACCAAAACTGTTATCCAAATAAATCTCCTAGTTATCTGGATAACTTATATTTTCATCTTGACTCTGATGTTTCACATTTTAGGTTACACGCACTCAAGATTGTTCTTTTGACACCTTGGCATAGTTGCAGTTCCTCTGCATGCCCTTGCGTGCCTTCTTTCTCCCTTTGCATTCTCATATCTCCTTCTATTTCCCCTTACACACCTTTCTCCTGTGTGCCCACTTTCTCTTCCATCATGTCATGCACTCCTTGCGTGCACCTTTACAAACCTACCTTCCTCCTACATATGCTCCTCCCCTCTATTTCCCTTTTACACACTTTCCTCTCTCTCCTGCACCTTTCACCTTCTTCTACACTAGTCACTGTGTCATGTCATCTTCTATCATACTTGAGTGTGCTTCACATAACCTATCAAACACACCAATAGGGTGCCAAATCTAGAAACCAACTAGTGCATCACACTTGGCGAAAAAGAAAGACAAAACACATGAATAATTGGCCATCATTTTAGCTAACCCGTGTGCACCACATGTCTTGCATATGACAATCACTCTAACATCTTCTAACAGCCATATCTTTTTCTATAGGGCTTAGATCAATTCATGCCTAGACTTTTTAGAAAGTCTGCTGACATAAGCTACATGTTGGACTATTCGAATTAAAGTTTAGGCGTGATTTAGAAGGTAAAAATAGGGTAACATATTTCAACTCATTAATACACATCCAATCGACCTCAACTACTAGATTTCATCATATCTTGCATATTCCTTCTTCCACATGAAAAAAAAACATGCGGAAGTGCTTTTGATAGCCTTGTAGGTGGATTTGTAGGCATTTATCACTGGTTATTAGTGGTTGAAGATTTGAACCTGACTTTCCCTCCCTTTCTCCTTCTCTTATCTACTTCTTCTTCTATAAATAACATAGTTTTGCTATGTAAAAACGATCCCTCTTTTATTGTAACGACACCATGCCAAAATGGTGGCCAACTTCCCATGGGTCTCAGACCTTGACATGGTCTTTGTAATGTATTTTTTCTCCTACCGTGGATGTAAATGATTGTGCATCCCTTGAGCAATAAAATCATGTTTTGTGGAACTCCTATCTTCCCTCTCTCGTTTTCATTACATTCTCACCTCTGTGTTCCATTTTCGGCATGATGTGGATATTCCTTTGCTTGCGAGTCCTCGTGTTCATGTGTTACATGTACTTTGGAAGGCTGAGCTGCATGTTGATTTGTTGCGGGCATCATCCACCTTTTCCACTACACCTGCTCTATTTATGTCACCTCTCGTGGAGAGAGATTGACCCTTCCTTTTGGCACTATCACCTTTTAGTGTAGTTTCCTTTCATGTTTTCCTTCTATCCTTGGTCCTTTGGCATCATTATCTTAGTTATCCCTTCCAACACTAGGAGTAGCAGTAGTAGTAAGAAAAGATAGAGGAACCGGCCTTCTCTGAGAATCCATCCCAAGCTCACAAGGTCCCACAACTTGGGGACAGTTCCATTGTGGTCTCAAACACCTCGGCCCTTTCCAAGATCTGAGATACAGGTGCACATTTGAGTAACCAACAGTCTTCTGGCATGCCCAGTGGGACCAAAGTGAAGATCTTTACATCTTCATCTCAGCAATTTTGACGTGTTATCACTGAGATCCAACTTTTCATGACAATTTTCAACACATCCGATGAATCCACCGATTCAATGCACCCATTATCTTATGTGCAAACCGGTCTCCCCCCATTCCTCCATTAATCTCTCCTTTTTTCCATCATTCCACATTTCTCTTTTGAATTTGTGTAATCATGGTTTCTTTCCCTCAATGGAATTCTCATTTACAGTAGAAAACTATTTTTCCCCATCCCCACAGTTTTAAAACCCCCTCCAAATCAATTTTATAAACCCTATTATCCTCGAAAATGCATACAACCCATTTTTTCTAACCAAAATGTTTATAAAGAACAGTTTATATAGATGATGGTGGAAAATCTTTAGTCGAAGCTGATTTTGAGAGGCATGTGCAAAAGATGGAGATGGAAATTATGTAGTTCGAGTCGAGTTACTTCATAAAGGAAGCTAAAGTTGGCTACAAGGTCCCTTGTCCATGGGTCGGCCCTGTTCCAGTCTAGTTTAGCACCCAATAGAAGTTGCACTTTATCACTGAGATGCTCCCCCAGATTATAGAGTGGGTGGAAAAAATGGAGGCTCAAAAATCTAGGCATGGGAAACCCTATCAATGGGGTAACCCTACACTACCATCTTATAGTCCTCCCACTCCTCCATGCCAACTTACATCATCTCAGCCCGTTGCATGTGTTCCTAGCTTCTTGCACGCTACCCCCACTGAGAATTCCATCCCTTCTCCCTCACTTTCATCTCACCTTCATTTCTCTTCCATTCCCCTTCATATGTATGCCTCTGTCCCTTTAGTGTGTGCACCCTTCATCTCCTTTGTGCCCATCCTCCCACCTCATTCCAAGTCCCATTTACCTAGTTGTACCATAAATGAGTAACCCCCTACCAATGCGCCTTTCCTAGCCAATGTCATCATATTCATTGACTAAAGAATAGTTGAATAATGACATGAATCATGTGACTCTTACTAGGAAGAGGAAATCATGTGGGCACCTATTCCAAAGGAAAATCAATTAGCTCCAGAGGCGTGGTTTTGGAGGAGACCAAATTGCTTGTAGAGGTAGAACCATGCATTCCCTAGCTTTGTGCACTCTAGCCTACAAGCTCCCCTTAAGAGGAAAGTCTACAAGAAAATACCATTTGTGGGATTGAGATTCAAAGTAACAGGAAAAATACAAGGATCAGACCATGCCCAATCAGATATCTAGATATCCTAGAGCCATAAAAGGAGTTACCACCAATCATGCTCACTTCAGAGCATGAGGTAGAGCTTCAGCGCACCAAAGGTCAACAACAACACCTCCTAGATCCAAGTACAGAACAACTCCAGGAGGTGTATATTATGTTTGTTGATACTTTGAGGAGGGTGAAACACCATTTGCAAGGTGGTTTTTCACTCTCATTTGACCATGTTCGGTGCCAAATCAACTACATGGTCACAATTTGTGAGGAAGGGAAGCTACTTCTCCCTACATGTTGTAGGTTTTACTTGAGTGCCCTTGCCTCTGGTTAGAGTAGGTTAGTTTAGGTTTGATTTCAGTAACACAAGTGCTTACACACACTCTACATGTTCCATTTGGGACATGTATGATTTTCAACTTTTGTACATAATATTGTGCTTTTGTTTTGACATGCTCCCTCTAGTGTCTCTCCTTTCCTGTTGTGCCTGCGCACCCCTTTTTTGTTTCCTATGGTGACGGTAAAATTTTGGAAGAGGAAGTTCCAATGGTCAGTGCATAAGCTTTCACTCTCATCAATCTAATTCATAATATCTTCATATGAGAGAAACAGTTCAGTTTAGAATTAAGATAGAGCTTAAAATTACTTCAGGAATTTTCTTTAAGTTGAGATCAGATCTTCAAGTTTAGGGCTTGACTCCATGCCCAATGGACTTCTAAGGCTATTGGTCTCTTCATCTAGCAGGCAGATGGCCCCTGAAAGTTGCCAAAACTATTATCCAAATAACTCTCCTAGTTATCTGGATAACTTATATTTTCATCCTGACTTTGGTGTTTCACATTTTAGGTTGCGTGCACTCAAGATTGTTCTTTTGACACCTTGGCATAGTTTTAGTTCCTCTATGTGCCCTTGTGTGCTTTCTTTTCCCTTTACATTCTCCTATCTCCTTCTATTTCCCCTTATGCACCTTTCTCCTGCATGCCCACTTTCTCTTCCATCATGTCATGCACTCCTTGCATGCACCTTTACAAACCTACCTTCCTCTTGCATGCATTCCTCTCCTCTCTTTCCCTTTTGGGTGCTTTTCTCTCCCTCTCGCACCTTTCTCCTTCTTCGCACTAGTCATTGTGCCATGTCATCTTCTTTCAGACCTAAGTGTGCTTCACACAAGCTATCAAGCGTGCCAATACGGTGCCAAATTTGGATAACAAACCAAACATGACACATGGCAGAAAATATGAAACATAAGAATAGTTTGACATCATTTCAGCCAACCCACGTGTGTCACATGTCTTGCGTGTCTTGACAGCTCGACATCTTCTATAGTCATATCTTTTGCTATAGGGCTCGAGATCGACACACACTTAGACTTGTTAAAAAGATGCTAACATAAGCTACATGTTGGACTATTCAAATTCAAATTTAGGTGGGATTTAGTAGGCAAAAAATAGGGAAACATCTTTTAGCTCATCAATACAAATCCAATCAACCTCAACTACCAGATTCCATCATATATTTCCTTCTTCCTTCTTCCACATGCAAAAACAATATGGGGAAGTGCTTATGACCTCATAGGTGGATTTATATGCATTTATCATTGGTTGTTGGTGGTTGAAGATTTGAACCTGAGTTTCCCTCCCTTTCTCCTTCTCTTCTCTACTTCTTCTTCTATAAATAGCAGAGTTCTACTTTGTAAAAATGATCCCTCTTTTATTTTAATGGAACCATGCCAAAATGGTGACCGACTTCCCACAGGTCTCAAACCTTGACATGGTCTCTGTAATGTATTATTGCCTTATGCCATGGATGTAAATGATTGTGCATCCCTTGAGCAATAAAACCCTTTTTTGTGGAACTCATGTCTCCCCTCTCTCGTTTTCATTACATTTTTACCTCTTTATTACATTTTTTGGCATGATGTGCGTATTCCTCTACTTGCAATCCCAGTGTTCATGTGTTGTGTACACTATAAGGCCAAGCCACGTGTTGATTTGTGGAAGTTTCCATCCTCCTTTTTCTCCCATGCCCACTCTATTTCCATCACCAATCATGGAGAGAGATTGACCCTTCCTTCCTGGCACTATCACCTTTTAGTGTAGTTTCCTTTCATGTTGTCCTTCTATCCTTGGTCCCTTGGCATCATTAGCTTATTTCCCCCTTCTAGCACTAGGAGTAGCAGTAGTAGTAGGAAAAGATAGAGGAACCAACCTTCTCCAGAGATCCATCCCAAGATCGCAACATCCCACAACTTGGGGATGGTTCCATTGTGGTCTCAAACGCATTAGATATTTCTAAGATTAGAGATGCGGGTGCACGTTTGAACAACAAACAGGGACCATGTATAACATCTTGACCTTAATTTTGAAGGATATCATAGATAGTGAGCATGACAGAGATAAGATCATGTATGGTAATATTCTTCTTACCATTGTATTTTTAGAGATTGGAGTTCCCGATGGGCTGAAAAACTACGTTTGGGAGTACCCTGATGAGAACCCCTCCCCAGCTAAGAGGTTCGAGGCATACACTTGTGAAATAATGACATATTCTTATAAGGTGCACTTGGATAAGTGGTACAAGTGGATGCACGATGAATTTGGAGTAGAGTGGAGAATTCCAGAACAACTTCTAGCCTTGGTGAAGGATGAGGCTGAATTTGCAGTGTACCAATAGTTATGCATTGGTAGGTTCACATTGATTGATGGCACCAAGAGCCCATGGTGTAAAATACCTTTTTCCTTCACAACACATTATTTTTAGAAAACAATCAATAGATTTAAGGAGGAAAAGAAACTTAGATTTGATCTAAGTGAGGTAGATTATGAGCATCACGCTTTGTGTAAGACATTGGTGTATCCTAAGAAGTGGGCATATGTGGAGAAGTATGTCTCCCATGACATACATATGCTAAGGCCTATAACATTACCACTTGTAGGCACAACAATGACAAGGGTGTACATACACCTAAGGAATAAGTTTGAAAAGGGTGCATACATTGAGGATGATGTCTCCATCCTTGAGGACCCTACCGGAAGGAAGAAAGGGGTGAAGAGAGATAGGGAGGAAACTCCGGGGAGTAGGGAAATGAGTAGGCATGTGGTCCAGACCATAGGAGCATAATATTCACACATGGGCATAAGAAACTATACTCAAAGGAATAAGTATCGCATGAAAAAGAAGTCGCTAGTAATAGAGGAATATCTAGTGAAAAAGAAGTATAAGGTAGAACATATTTGAAATTTTGAGAGGACAGAGAGAACATGAAGGGTAATGAGACCAAGGAGGAGGATGAGGAGCACGAGGAAGAAAATAACCCACCTGTATTCAATGTGCATGAATTTGATGAGGAGAGGGATGAATCCTTGGAGGGCACTCATGAGGGAGAAATAAGTGAAGAAGTAGGGACCAAGGCACATGAAACCCCACACCTGTCTAGTGAACAATTAGAGGACACAGTGGAGAAGGAGGTGGTGGACATCATCAAGGACTTGGTAGAGCACGAGGTGGAGCATAGTATGGGAGAAGTAGAAAAGTAGAAGTATGGAAGAATGGGAAGAGAGAAAATTTTAGTAGTTAGTTTCTTTATTAGAGTACGCACAGGTGGCAAGGGTGCAACAACAATATCTAAAAGGCCCATAATGACTTACAAGGATGATCCAAACAAGGTCCTATGCACACATTTCCATAGCATGATACCTTTATATAAACTCTTATGTTGACCATAATTTGAGAAAGATAGTACATACCCGCCTCTGAGAAAGATGCTATCATGGAATTTTGAGTCACATTGTTATGAACTAGAATTTAAAGTCAATGCAGGCACATTGCTAGATACATTGAACACCAAGGAGGTAAATCCCATTGTGGATTCACAACAGCTAATGGATGAGAAGGTGTACAATGTGCTGAATAAGGTATCGATGGAAATCAAAGCATGGTTGTTTGGAAGGAATAATAGAATCAAAGCATTAGAGGAGTTGGAGGAGAAGAAAAAAGAAATCATAGAGAGAGATAAGGAGATAAAAGGGAAGGAGTCTATAATTGCACAGCTGAGGGCTGAGTTGAGAGAAGAAAAGGGGAAGGTGCACAAATCCTATAAGAAAGCAGAGAATATTTCAGACTCCATTATTTTGAAGCACCCAAATTTAGACCCCCCTGAGTAGAAGTATGAGTCATCCTTCCATTTCTTGGAGCATTTGACATGCTTGATCACAATGAAGAAGCAACCACTTACACTTTGGATTCAACAAAGGAAATTATGGTGCGAATAAAAGAACAAGAAAAATTAAAGATTTAGGAAAAGTTAACTCGTTACTCTGAACTCTTTCCTTTAGTAAATACCACAACACACATGGTCGAGGTTGTCTATGAAAATTATGAAGATGGAGATTGAGTGGCCAATGTGTTGGTTACTACACATGAGGTGGATTTGAAGGAGTTCCAGGCCAAGAATAAAGGCAATAGGGTGGAACACGACAAGATCTTGGCAGAGGTTGAGAAGAAATCTAAGGAAATTGAGATTCTAAGGGCCTCTGTTAAAAATAAGGTAAAGGAAGTGTATCCCTAGGTTACACATAAGATGGACGCACTAAATGACCTTAGCAAGTAGATGGAGAATATTGTCAATACATTGAAGGCTAAGGGTGAAGAATTGACATTTGATGAAGTCAATGCATTGATAGGGGATTTTTTATAGAGCCATAAAAGGAGGTGGATGCTTGGAACGAAATTGAAGCATCCTTGAATAAGAATTTCCCAATCCTTGTACAACAGTAATAAAATTATTTTGTTCTTTGGCATAAGCCGATAACAGATTATTATTTCCTTCCATTATTTATTCTTTATTGGAGATCAGATTGTTTCTGAGGATGAAAAAAATGTTTAGTGTGGGGTAATGTTGAGCCCAGAAATGACTAAGTCCTGGAGCAGAGGATGAGCACACACGGAAGGAAAGGTAGAAAGAAGGCACATAGAGAAGAGTGTGTAAGAAGAACTAAGTGTGCATGAATAGTCTGAATAGTTTAGTTTGAGTGAAGGGCTTGAGTAAACATGGAGGACACATAGGTTATCACACGAGAAGAGAAGAAGATTTTGGGACTTAGCCACATTATGGAATATGGTGTTACATGGAAAACACATGAGGAGGTAGAGAAGGTATGATAAGTGGATAAGGTTAGTACATGAAGACTTGCAGCTCAAGGAAAGAATATTCTAGGGAATAATCAAGGGTTAATCATTATTCTTAAGGAGTTGTAAAGTGGAAATTAATCATGTCTTTAGCTAGCTGGCATAGACACTTAAGTATGGTGGAGCATGATCCCTCTTGCATGCAACTTGCTCATGAGTAATATTGAGGTGGTGGGGGAGAGATCCCACTCTATTTAAGAAATAATGCTTGGGTCAAAAATAAGTTTGTAAGTATGGAGATATATGTTTAGGTGTGTATGAGAGGTGATGCAAGAGGAAGAAGATGTGTGATGCAAGGCACAAGGTATTCAGGTATATATGAGAGCATGGATAGGAAACCTTTGAGAAGAGTCATTTTGTAGAGCTAGGGTGTTATTTCATAATGTATTTGGTCTGCTATGACCCTTTTGATGTAATCTGGATACTATAAACAGTTGTGAATCAATGAATATGATGGGTTGTTATGAATATCTCTATTTATGGGTCCAAACCCTAGTGTTCTTCATATTGCTCATGGTTCATATATGATTTCTTTGTGATGTTGTAGTATTTACTTTTACATTATGGTGCATCTGTGCTTAGATCTAGTTTCTTTACTTTTGTGCTAGAATGAATACACGTATGTTTGTTTCTATGAACATTCCTCCATTAATGGCGAATCATTATTACAAATTTCACATAAAGGAGGGGCTCAAAGCCCTCACATGCCTCGAGAGTTCTCCCAGTCAAGGTTAGGTGATGTGCTGGTGTTCTTGGGGTTTAAAGGTAGTAGGTAAATGTGACTACATGATTCAATCCCCCTAGGTGATTTTAGGATTTCTTGAAGAATGTCAATTTTAGGTAGTCTTGGGAAGGGCTACCACTGGCCTTCCTAGAACTAATGGAATGCCTTGGAGTGGAACATAGGAGAAAGATTCAAGAAAGATTTGGAGGTTTTAGGGAAGATTCCTCAAAAACAGGGTTCTCAGGCCTAGGTAGGGCATATGGTAAAAAATATATTGAGCTTCAAGAAGATATTTCAGAAGCTATGGAAAGAGTTAGGAGCTAAAAACAACATATTTGAAAATGTAATTCAGAGCTCTAAAATATGGTGCAATCATGTTTTTCACAAAATCTAGGAGCAATATGTTTATATCCAATTTTTATTATGCTCAATCATGGATCAAGAACAAAACTCCACTTTTTCTTGGTCCAAATTGAGGAATAAAGTGCTAAAACCCACACCATTAGATTGAAACATACATTTTCAATCAAATTCATAAAAAATTTTGACAAAAAACTCCATCGGGAGCTCACGTTATCGCCGTCACAAGTTGGCTCAAGGTGAGTGTTCCATACTTAGCCAATTATTGAAGTGGACATGTGTCATCTCCAAGAGCCTGGTGCATTTTGATGTCCCTTTCATCCCTTTAGAAAAGGTACTTTGGGTACAAAAATCCCCCATCCCACTTGAGCCTTGTGGTTCCTCATGCGCCCGAAAGTCATCTCCTAAATGCTTTTTCCTAGCCTCCCTCTCATTCTCAACTACAAATAACTTCATTCTCCTCCATCACCACCTCTATGATATCTAAATATTAAAGACTCCATTAATGGATTCCATGAATAAAACAATTTTAAAAGGAAGCAAGCTACCTCTTCACTCCTCAAGGTTTCGATGTGGGTGAAATTGAGCGAAAACTTGAGGGAATGATCACTAAAAAATCTAGTTTTGCATGAACTAGTTTTCGCGCCATGAAGTCCCTATTTTTAGGGATATAGAGGATTGAAATTTTCATAAGAATTTTTTATTGTCACATGAAGTGTATTATTAAAAATGCAATGAGATACCTCTTCAATTCTCAAGGTTCTAGTGGGCGAAACTGGATGAAAATTGGAGGGAATGATCATTGAAAAATCTAGTTTCGTGTAAATTAATTTTTGCGCCATGAAGTCCCTATTTTTTAGGGATATAGAGGAATGTGTTTTTTTAAGAATATTATTCCCCTATGCAGATGAAAATATCATTTTCCCACATGTCCAAATGAATAAATTACCCAAAATTTGGAGCATGGAACCCCATAATAAAACCCATAATTTCAAGACTTGTTTTGTCGCAATCTGACACCCATAGTGCACTTACTAAAAATAGCATGTGTCCATGGCAAGGCATAATAAAAATAGAAAGTGGATAAAAATGGAAATAAATCATCAAAAAGGAGGATTGAAATGTTACAAATGGTTTGAAGGCATTGAGATTAATTCGACAGAGCCTTTTTTGAGTCAATTCAGTAAAAGTGGGTTTTCGGGCCTAAACGAGCATACAATGTGAAGGAGTTATTGAGATTTATGAAAGGATTATAGGATCTTTTTAAATATTCAAGAGACCAAACAATAACCCATGGAAGGTATTTTTCTTCCCTAAATGGTGGAAAAAAATGAGACCTTGTGAAACATCATACACTTCCCTAGGAAACTCATTCTTTTGGTACACAACCGGTGATCTTGAGAAATAGGGGAATTTGAAGGTGATTCGGTGATAATTCGAGCTCCAAATCATCACAGTTTAATTCATTCAATTTTTTTCAATCAAGATCATATAACCTGTTTCCTCTGAACTCATCCGGAACAAGAGTTATCACCATCACAAGTTGGCTCAAGGAACATGTTCAACACTTAGCCAAATTTTCAAGAGGACATGTGTCACTCCGGGACCACTGGTGCATTTTCATTTCCCTTTAATCCCTTTAGAAAATTTACATAAGGGAAATTAAAAATGCTCAACCATTTTTATCCCCCGATCATCACATAGGACCCTGCGCATCACCAATTTAGCCCTCAAGAGGTTGTTAAAGGCTATTCTCATAGTCCACGGATGACCACCAAGTTTTAGCTCTAGGCGCGATGTGAAAATGAATGTCCCTTTCATCCCTTTAGATAAATGGATGTAAGGGATAGAAAAATGTGACCAAGCCAAGGTATTCCTTATGGTCCTCCATACATCTAAATTTCATCCACCAAGTGCTTCCCTCACACTTGTTGGTTGTCAAATTAGGAATTTAATGAAAGCAACATGATCGTGGGATAGGAATTCCCTCCTCTTTTAATGGGAGAGGTTTCCTTATTGAAAGCAAGAAGAAAAACTATTTACAAATGTAAAACTTTCAATTTTAATGAGGAACTCGATATTATGAAAGTGTTTTAATGCAAAGATAGATCATCAATCCAAAAGAACAAAAGAACTAAGGGAGGGAAAGGTATAATATATCAACATCAAGGAAATATAGATAGCAAAATAGTTCCTTATAAATTTTGTGCAAAGATTATATATAGAACACAATCATTCATATTAAACCACCGATATTATTTCATAGACACATAGTTATAGAAATGACATCCATAAGAATACAAAGCTTCTTAGTGCAATAAATTAATGATTGACACACTTTAGAAAAGACAGAGGGAATAAATCGATGTAGATAGAAATAGGAATGGAAATATTTTGTATTGATAGCTTTTGATTCTTTTACACTTTCAAAAATATCAAAGTTCAAGCCCTTTGGAATGGATTAGAGAGCCCAATATATATCTTACAAAGTGGTTACATTTGGTAACCATTTCTTGTAACTAAAATATTAATTAAGGAAATACACAACATAAAGTCCTTAATTAAATTACAATGAGACTCAAACAAAAAATAGAAGAAGAAAAGAGTCAAGATCTAGAAGCAGAGGCATCCAGTTATGGTTGAAGAGGGCCCACTATTTTGAGGATTCGATGCCTGAATCTCTTCAACATTTCAACTATTTCCATGCCCCTGGGAATTATTAATGTGGAAGTAGAGTGAGTCCATGTTCCTAGGCATTTCTCCATATCTTTTTCGAACTCAGTGTGATCTGGATATTCCTTATTAGCTTCAGCAATAGCTGAATGGAGAGATCAAACATCATTCATTCTCTCTTTGGTGATTGACTCTTCCTTGAACAGATCATCCTTGATAAAGGATTTAAACTAAGCCTTGATTTCTTGGAGAGAGAAGGGTATAATTGTAGTTTCATCCTAAAGATGGTATTGGATATATTTGAAGGTAGATAAAACACAAGTTTTAAAAGACTCCCCTTTTTGCCATACATTCCTCATCTCTCCCATTTCCTCTTCCGAACCTTTATCTTCAGCTCGATGCTAATGATCCACGTCCTTGACAAGTTTTTCTTGATATCATTAAACACATTGTTGGCCAATAATATCCTTTCATCAGTTTGACCCATTAGATGGAGATCTACAATACATCCACTCCAGACTTTTAGTTCTTTGTCCATAGCCTTGATTGAGGAAGTGAGTTTCTGCTACAGCTTGATCACCTTCTAATTGGTTTTGAAGGATTCCTCAATAAAGTTTAAACCTGCTATAGTCATATCATCCACCATGGCATCAACATCCCGCCCATAAGTAGAATACTTATGAATTTCTTTGATGGTTTAGAGCTCATCCCGACCGAGAGATATGGAAGGTAGGAGAATGACCGATGGGACCGGATCTAAAACTTTATCCTTTGCCAACAATGATCTCGATGAAGTTAGAAAGAACTTGGTTATGTTCTTCCAACTACTCCATGGTTTTCTTTCCTTTCTCCACCCATTTAATAACCTTAGTGACGGTTTCCTAAATGTTATGAACTTCACTCTCGGTGTGGATTACCCCATTGGAATTTGGGAAAGTTCCAAATCAAAGATCAAAATATATTTCTTATCTTTGTCCACCTTGTGTTTTGTAACCTCCAGAACTGTTGGCCTTGAGTATCGCTTACCAACCTCGAAGTAGTTTTTATTTCTTTCTTTAGAGGAGGAGGGGTAGTGCCAAGAAGATCTGCTACAACATCAAAGCCGAGGCCACATTAATCGAGAGGAAGACTTTCTTTTCTTACTTTCAACTAGGGTTTTACCCAAGAAAAAGAAGAAGAAGAAACAGAGGATCAAGGAACCCAAGTGCAAGTGAAATCATGGTGCTTAGAGTATGAACCACTATTGTCTCCAATGGGGAAGTGAAAGAAACCTAGGAATTTCTCTTGCAAAGGATTCATTAAACTTGGAAGTTCAAGTACTTGGTCCTTCCTTCTCTATTTCATAGTAGTTTCGGGGTTTCTTATGGGTCTTTCATCTCATCATCATCATTCTCACTTAGAACAATATTGTGCTCCGGTGCACCGACAATTCCCCGACAGCTCTAGAAGATTCTCTTCCTCGATCGATTCCTACTTGACTTCTTTTAGCTTCTTTTGGTACACTCTAGTGGAAGAGGAAGGAGTAGAAAACTTAGGTTCTTTCAAAGAAGAAGAAGAAGGAGTTTTCTCAAGTGCCTCAGTCCTAGGAGAATGTACTTCCTTCCTAGGTGTGGAAGTCTCTCTTGAAGAGGATCTACCTTTGTCGATATTGAGTTCATGTACCTTTCTGTCAAACCAAATATTGGTTTTGACGATGATAGGGGTGATTATCTCACTCAAGTCATCTCTTTCCCTAACATACTAATCTAGTGTTTCCAGAGGAGTGTGCTTGATTGATCTTTTGTACTCAAAGGATTTCAAATCTTCATCATCATCCTTAAGAACCTTAGGTACCTGGTAGAGGTTGAGCTCTATGATTTATTGAAGAGACAATCTACCAAAATGCCTCCTCCTTGCTTTAAAATCATCAGCATAATCAGCCCAGTAATCCTTAGTATCAGGACGGTGATGATAAGTTATTCTGAGATTTTGATCAATGAATTTCTTTAGATCAAAGAAGTCCTAGGCTTAAATAAATGCACTATAAGAGGGCAATAGCCCTTTCTATAATTTGGAAATCTAGAGCTTTCTTGCATGTATAATTCCCCAAAATGATAGGGAAATGAAGACCTACAATCTTCTTATCTCAAAGAGGTCCTATGAAATTTATCTAGCTATCTACACACCTCAATCAAAGCCATTTTTCTTTGCATAACATGGGAATCTTGAGAGGTGTACTATCAAAATAATTCATCCCGATGTATGAGAACTTTTAAAATTGAGTGAAGAAATCTCCATGCTTAGTTATCAAAGCCTTAGCCTCATCAGAGAATCATCGAGGCAATGTCACCCTCCAAGAGTCTCACAATGTACATGATGAAGGCATCATTTACCCTTCTAAAATTATGATTACTGTCCTTGAGGGTAAATTGAGGGAAATATGTGTAGATGGGATCATCCTTCTTTTGTTCAATGAAAGTGAAGCTGAACCACTTGCGAGATGTTGCCAAGTTGTACATGAGATAGGAGGTCATGTAGAACTTTTTGGTCTCTGAACATTTCATAATTGTTCAGTCAGGTTTCCACAAATAATCTTAGACCAATTTATATTTTTCTTACCCTCATAGATGATTTTTATGAAAGGGAACATTCAAAAATGGAATTCGTTTGTAGAGGGCATTCCCATAATCTAGGCGAGCAGAGTGATGAAATCTGATAGTTCCTCATTGAAATCAACCCTGAACAATGCCTTAGAGAGTCGGGATGCTCCCTTCTTAGGGCACTTTAGCCATGACTTCACTACTCGAGCCTTATATTTCTCATTGTCTTGATCAAATAGCGCTTGAGCTTGAGTGAGATTGAGAATAATGGAGTCTTCAAATTCAGGGGATGTGTAAGGTAGTGGTGATGGTAGTAATGTCCAATTTTGAAATCAAATCTCCTTGCACATTAACGACCTCCTTAGTGTCCTGGATTAAAATTAGCCCCACAGAAAGCACGGTGTCGACACATTGCACGAAAGAGGAAAACCGGTGTTGTATGTAATTCCACTATCATTTATCATTCGATTCATGGGAGTAGGGTTGTTACATACTAATCTCCCCCAGAAATCATCGAAATACAAATGTCGAACTTCACTATCTCCAATATAGGGTACAAAGGTCTCCATAGGGGACAGATGCTCGTGTCCTTGAAACTTAATCTTCATCTTGATAGTGAACAGAGGAATGGGCTGCAAAGAACAAATTCATGACAAGAATGCAAAGAGATACAGAAGGCGGGAAAATGACTCACTTTTGTAGAAATGTGGGCAAGAGATAATGAGCAAGCAATGTGACAAGTACATATATGGTTACCCCTTTGAATAGCCATTCAGGAGAGAGAAGATCATAAATGCACATTAAATACACTATGTACCGACTCAAAAAGGTGAAATGTGGGAAAAGTGGAAAAAAATGACCCAGACGGTCCATGAGACATTGGGACATGAGGGACACGAAGAACCAATTCAGCTGATGCGAACGATGCAGGGAATGCGGGCCAAAAGAGCACGGGCGGTCCAAGGGACAAAAAATGCAAAGGATGTGAAGAGTCGATTTAGTGATGTAGGAGATGTGGGGAATTGGTGAACAGGAGGCCCGGGCACACTTGGGACATGAGGGCTGAATATTTTTAAAAATTTGATGGACAAGGATTTGTGGGGAAATCAGCCGATCATTGAACAAAAGGCTCACTTGTGCTTTGAGACATGAGGGACAAAAATGTTTGACAGACCATGCAATTTACTAAAATGACCCCAAGAAATGGAATTTTCACCATCACTTCAAATTTCGTACTTCATCAAAACACTTTTGAAGGTTGCTAACTAAAAATTTTCAATTTTTCAACTTTCAAAAGAGGGGAATTTTGAGGGACAATTGCTTTGGCTCTTTTCTGGGGATGACAATCACCGGCTCTTTACGGGGGTATTTCTTGTAGGAAGTATGGGAAAATATATCTGAAATATTATAGTTTCCATAGTGTATCAAGAAACACATATTCAATATAAAGGATGTTGCCAAAATGTGGGCTTACATGACCATGAAGTAAAGTGATAGGAAAAATAAACAATTTTTCCTCAAAGTATATGAAATCTAAGATAGATTTGATAAAGTAATGTTCTATATAGATTGATTGATTTTTATTTTAGAGGGTCTTGTGGCATCAACATGACCAACTTGATTAATTTTTCTATATAAATTCTCACTGAATCAACATATGTAACCATGAACATACCCGAATCTCCATGACATCATCAACTTGAGCATCATTTGACCCTACACCATTTTCCACTTTTTCATTAATGGAATTTTCCATCAATTACAACACCTAGAACACAACATACCAAAATCCTTCACTCAACAATGCCATTTTTCTACGGTGTATGTGAATGAATAATATATTGATCAATCCCATGAGCTTCTTGAAATGATTTTAAGTAATTATTGTTAATTTCACATAAGATATGAGCAGAGATATTTTATTTTTGACCATTCTAATTTTCAATAGCCACTTTGATATTTTTTAAGTTCTTGAAATCTTTATCCTTGATACGAAGACAATATCCACATTTAAATAGAATAATCATGAACACAAACTATGAAATACTAAAATCCAAAATGAATGGGTTACAAAAGTCTCCAAATATCAGTCTGCATTAGTTCAAGCTTACATAGAGATCCATATGTATTCTTCTAGAATGAAGATCTTTGCTTTTTCCTATGAGGATAATGTGACACTTGTTTGTGTCCTTCTTGAGAGATGTTAAACCTATGACCATGTCATCCATAAAATTGTGTCACTATTTCCTAAATTTGTTAAATAGAAGATCATTTTTAAACAATAATAACCACAATATCCTCAAATAATAGGAATTATTATTACTAAATATTTGTAATGTATACCATATGAAATATGTCTAATATGATATCATTTTTTTGTGTTTATATTGGGCAATTAAACCAAATTTACATCTTAATGATGTCATCTAGGTAACTAGATAACTAGAGATTCACTTAAAACTTTTGAGGATCCATTCCATAGAGGTTTGATGTTGCTTATATAATCACTGAAGATTATTTAGAATAGTTGGTGACTCGGGAAAAAGTGGAAACCTACTTGGAAGTGGTTTCAACCACTTCTAAAAGGGTTAATTTTTGTATGGGGATGAGTAAATATGGTTAGGAAGATGTTGAGGATGTTAGGAGGTTAGATGGTTAGGGAAAAATGGGTTAGGATGAGTTTTAGGTGTTTTGTTGGTTTAGGGTGAGTGAAATAGATTTCTATTGAGGGTAAAGTGTGATTTTATGAGGGTGAGGACATGGTTTATAGGATAATAAGATAGTTTAATGTTTTGAGTGTGAATTTGAGGATTATGGATAAATAATGTAGGGTACCAAAAATAAGTGTCTACATTTATCCATGTTTTGAAGTGGTATGTGATGGAGAATTCACATGAAAAAAACAATTAGAATGATTATATTTGTGATGGATTGATGGTCCCCCATCAAACTTGGGGTCATTAAAATGAAGTGTAATATTAACTAGTTTGACTATGTTTCTAAACGCAATACGATTTTGTGTTATTATGTGTCCATTTTATATTCCCTAAGATCAGCATGAAGATATTTTGTGAAAAGGGTGGGATTTTTCTACTAGAGCGTCAAGTTGTAGGGGATTCATTCAGTTTTTGACCTATAGATGTATTTCTTGTAGGAAGTATGGGAAAATATATCTGAAATATTATAGTATCCATAGTGTATCAAGAAACACATATTCAATATAAAGGATGTTGCCAAAAATGTGGGCTTACATGACCATGAAGTAAAGTGATAGGAAAAGTAAACAATTTTTCCTCAAAGGATATGAAATCTAAGATAGATTTGATAAAGTAATGTTCTATATAGATTGATTGATTTTTATTTTAGAGGGTCTTGCGACATCAACATGATTAATGTTTCTATATAAATTCTCACCGAATCAACATATGTAACCATGAACATACCTGAATCTCCATGAAATCATCAACTTGAGCATCATTTGACCCTACACCATCATCCACTTTTTCATTAATGGAATTTTCCATCAATTACAACACCTAGAAAACAACATACCAAAATCCTTCACTCAACAATGCCATTTTTCTACGGTGTATGTGAATGAATAATATATTGATCAATCCCATGAGCTTCCCGAAATGATTTTAAATAATTATTGTTAATTTCACATAAGATATGAGCATAGATATTTTATTTTTGACCATTCTAATTTTCAATAGCCACTTTGATATTTTGAATTTCTTGAAATCTTTATCCTTGATATGAAGATAATATCCACATTTAAATAGAATAATCATCAACAAAAACATGAAATACTAAAATCCAAAATGAATGGATTACAAAAGTCTCCAAATATCGATCTGCATTAGTTCAAGATTACATAGAGATCAATATGTATTCTTCTAGAATGAAGATCTTTGTTTTTTTCCTATGAGGCTAATGTGACACTTGTTTGTGTCCTTCTTGAGAGATGTTAAACCTATGACCATTTCATACCATAAAATTGTGTCACTATTTCCTAAATTTGTTAAATAGAATATCATTTTTAAAAATAATAACCACAATCTCCTCAAATAATATGAATTATTATTACTATATATTTGTAGTGTATCCCACATGAAATATGTCTAATATGATATCATTTTTGTTGTGTTTATATTGTGCAATTCTAGACCAAATTTACAGTCTTAATGATGTCATCTAGGTAACTAGATAACTAGAGCTTCACTTAAAACTTTTCGGATCCATTCCATGGAGGTTTGATGTTGCTTATATAATCACTAAAGATTATTTAGAATAGTTGGTGACTCGGAAAAAGTATGAGGACCTAATGGAAATTCCCATAAAATGTGTCTTAGAGATGGGGAATTTGCTAGCCTTGACTTCCGTGGGTAAGAGAGCTGAAATTATGTCTATAGGATCTTTAGTAGCTGATGGATAATGGTCACCTATAGGCAAACGTATCTCTACTTGATCTTTGATAGGTGGAGGAGAAAATGGGTGCTCCTCTATATGTGGAGGAGATGATGGGTGCTCGTCATGGGTGTCGATATAAACAAGTATCCTTCATGGACTGAAGAAGTATTGTGGGTGATGGTTCCTTAGGTGGAGAAGCCAAAGGTGAAATAGCCTTGATATTAGTGGAAGGTTCCTCCATGGGTGAGGAAGGGGGTGAAAGGTGTTCCTCTGTGGGTGGAGGAATAGGTGAGGTGGGTTCCAATGTAGAAGGAGGTCTTTGGGCTATGATTTCCCTGATGGAAGGAATATGTGGTAATTAGGAAATAACAAGTGCGTCATTGAAAATAGCATGGACCTTGTGGGTATGGCTATCATGAGTTGAGGTGTCTCTGTTTGATCGGATGAAGGGGAAAGATTGGGAAATTATTTCTTGAATATGTGTAGGTTTTTATTGGCAGGTGTGTTAGGATTTTCCACGGTTAACTCACATTTCACAAGAATTTCTTGGAATTTTTTTGGAAGTGATGTAATTGTTGTCACTGTAACCCTTTACTTGATGACGATTCACGAAGTCATTTTCTTTATACCATGCGGGTGTTAGGAGATCAGGGTCAAAACTAGTGTGTGGTTTTATAGGAGGAAGGGTGATTACCCCAACTTTGATGAGCTTCTCTAAGACAAAAGAATAAGGTTCCCCAATTGGGGTATATTTCTATTGTTCCCATCTGAATTGAAAAGTTTGAACGGGTGAGAGATTAGATGATGGTCTAGCATGATTTGATGGATGATCTGGGCTAGCTTTAAGTACCACTATGTTAGCGAGTTCCCTTAGATTTTGAATAATTGTTCTGTGGTTTTGAAGAAGAAGAGGTATCACTTGACTTGAATGTCGAGTTCTTATTGTGTAATTGAATTGTCTTCTCTTCAATGGCCCGAATCTCTAGCTTTCTTGCCATGGTGAAGGGGGCCATGGCTAGGTGGATGTGCTTAAGGTGTTTATTTAACGAGGGGACCAAGGGGAGTGTGACCTAATTTTAGTGTCTACACTAGCTACTACTTTTTTAATAGGCTAGATACTAGGATCAAGGTCAATGGAGTTTTGAGGAATAATTGGATCAAATCCTTTGAGGTCTTTATACTCCCAAGAAAATATATCACTTTGTATTTTTGACAAAAAGAGATAAAGGATTGCTTTTCTTCATCCACAAAATATTTACTAAGAAGAAACTCCTTTTTGTATGCAATATGGACTGGGGATCAGTCCTATTGTGTTGCATGAGAGATCTTTTCTTCACCCTTAAACTCATCATCAGGGATAAATATTTTCTCTAAGGTGACCAACCCTTTAGGAAAATTATTTATCTTCAACTAGATCAATTTTTCATCATAGCTTTCATACAACTCAACTTACATGCTTGAGGAAAACTCAACTTCATTCTAAATGAATTGGACAATTTGTGTATCATTTTAAAACACTTGTCAACCGGTGTTGTTGTCTAGAATTGATGGTCTAATTATCGTTATCCAAAATGAGCCCCCCTACTCATTTTGTGGCTAACTCCTCTCATTCTTCCCTCTCTTGTGCCTCAGACATGATTTTTTTTTTCAAGCACTCAAAACTTTCTAGAAATGACACCATTGGATAGAGCTCTCTCTCATCTTTCCAGAAAGGTAAAGTTTTCCTCCTAACTCCATGTATTTTTGAAGTTATGGCTTGGTAGATTTTTTGTGGGAAATTTTCCCCTGAAAGGCCCGCAACCAATGAGAAGCCACCACGTGTCCAAGGAAGTGGCGGGGGTCAGAGGAGAACTTGGTTTTTACCAAGTGTTTTCACAAATTTCAAAAGGAAGATTTTTCCTCGCAGGCCCATCGATGAATCAGATGAGGCCACGTGTCCAAGAGAGAAATTTGAAAAATTTGGCTAAGTCTTGGCGCATGTAATTTTTGAAGGAAGGGCCCACGCCCAATAAAAATGTGCCACGTGTCTTATGTAGCCAAAATTTTGGAGTGCGGAGGAGAAGTTGGAATTTTGGCAAAGTGTTTCACCAAATTTCAATGAAGAAATTTTTGGCCCGCTGCCCGCCGACTAATCAGATCAGGCCACGTGTCACCGGAGCCTGGAAAGGTGGAGCGCGGGAGGAAATTGGGATTTTTTCCCAAAGTTTGCGCACAAAAGTAAAAGTGTTTGTGGATGGCCCGCAACCAATGAAATGCTGCCACGTGTCTCGGACCAGACGGGGGGTGGGGAGAATTTGGGAAATTTTCCCACAGGGAAAAACAAAGGAAATTTAAAAGGCAAAAGCCCACCCCCAAGATGCGAGCCAATAGAATCTCGCCACGTGTCCAGTGGTGCCAAAAATTCAAGAAAAGCCCGCATGAAAAATTTGAAGGGGAAAACCCACATCCAATGGGGTTTTGTAACGTGTCTAGGTCATAAATGATCAAAGCGAGCCCACAAAAAAATTCAGGAAGGACAAGCCCACGTCCAATCAGCACACACCACGTGGCCTCAACTCACCGGCCTGGCGGGATTTTTGGAAAATTTCCCAAAGGGAAAATTAGAGGAAAATGGAGTAGGATGGGCCCGTACCCAATAAAAACGTGCCACGTGGCACCTGGAATGGCGAGTGCGGGGATTTTTTGGGAAATTTTCCCAAATGCAAAAAAGGTGAAAAATTCAAATTTTCACCCACCAATCCGATTTGGCCCTATTTCGCCCTAAATTTTCAAATGGCCATATCTTTCGATCCAGAGCTTGGTTTTCACATTCTTGATATAAATGGAAAGCTAGTGAAATTCTCTACAGATTATGGGTCATTTTTGCATTTTGATGGAGTTTGTAGAGAGCAAATCAAAAACACCTCGGCATGTGGTCATGGACGAAATGACGTTTCAACCACCATTTTTAATGAAGAATGGCTCGCATTCTCTCCCATTATGGCTAAAAATGTCAAAGAATGGGTGCATAAGGATGCCCATGTTTTTTGATTGCATTTTGGTCAATGGTTAAATCCCTTCCATGTTTTCCCACTTTTCTCTCTCCTGGGCTCATCCCTTGCACTGAAAAAGCCAGATTTGGCTCATTTTCAAAGGTTGAACATTTTTTGTGTATAGCAGGCTCCCTTTTTCACCTTGGAAGTGATTTGGTGGAATATCAGACCTTTTCTAAGGACTGCAACCTTTTTTTTACCTCCCAGGTGTTGTAATGCATGTATTTTGATATTAAAATGATAATGCAAGCTCTATAAATGAGTTTCAATCCTTTGCTTACGTTGTTTACTTCCTTTCTGATCTTTCATTACATGTCATTAGTTTGTGCATGATGTTTTGTTGCATTTCCATGATTTGTGTCAATCTGCAGAAGTAAAAAATGCTCACCACTCCTTTGGTGCATCACCTTATTAGCATTAGTTTTAGTTTTTTGCATCCTCTATCTTTGCCCCTTTGAAATTTAGAGTAAGATTAGGAATATAAACCTCTGCAACTTGTAAGTGATAAATCTGATTAGAGGAGTTGAGGAACCAACCTCTAATCTAGAGATTCCTTTCCCATTTTACAAGTCCCACACTTGGGGAAAGGATTCAATGTTGTGCAATCACACTGGATGTTTAGGATGACCAAACTAGAAATCTGATCAACATCCAGGGGTGCTAGC
This sequence comes from Taxus wallichiana var. yunnanensis, assembly GCA_018340775.1. Classification (NCBI taxonomy): domain Eukaryota; kingdom Viridiplantae; phylum Streptophyta; class Pinopsida; order Cupressales; family Taxaceae; genus Taxus; species Taxus wallichiana. The sequence continues at coordinate 937,537,086 of CM031240.1, read as the reverse complement.
TGATTTGCAACAATAGTTTTGGCATGCCGGTGGGACCTAGAAGTCTTCATCTTCATTGCAACAAAATTGATGTGCATTTGTTGCAAGTTTCTTGCTTTAAAGAGCTATAAATTACACATCTGGTGAATCCAAGGAAGAAGAATCAACTGGTTTTAGTAGTACAAGCCTGAAAAAACTCATGAGAAGAATCACCACAAGGTCAAGAGTTGGAGAAGAAGTGTTGTTTGAGTATCTGCAGTTGTCTCCAAGAAGAAGGCAAAGAGGGAGGAGAATTCAAAGGTCTCCATCTCCACCAAACATAACTCTCTCAACTCCTCCACCTGGTAGGCCTTTCATTCAATCAACTAGGGTTCTAAGGCCAATAAAATGGCACAAAACAACCCCTATGTCAATTTCACTTGCAGCAGATCCACTTGCTCTCAATGCACAAAATCTAATTCCAGTTGTAGCATTGAAGAACATCCCATACTTTACTAGAGAGAATCACACCACTCTTGGTGATCATGTTAAGGATATTGCTAACATTTGTGCAATCCATGAGATCAATGAGATGCAAGTTACTGTCAAACTTCTGGCATCTTAATTCAAAGGGAAAGCTTTGCAATGGTTCAGGAGTCTTGCCTCAAGTTCTATTCAAAATTGGAATCAGCTATGTATAGCCCTCCATGAGAAGTTTGGAGAAAAGGGAGACAACTTGTCCCTTTTGGAGCAGCTGACAACCATCAAGAGAGCTCCTAATGAACAACTGACTGATTTTAACTTCAGATTTCAAAGGACTTGGGAGAGAATTCCAGTGGCAGTTAGGCCAACAGTAGAAGGTGCTTTTCTTTATTACCTCAAATCTTTAAATTCTAATATTTCTATGTTAATTCAATCCATGGGAGGCACAACTATCCCCATTGCTTATAACATTGCTATTAGAGCTGAAAATTGTTTGATTCAAGGGTGTAAGCTAGCTCCTGAGCCTCTAATGCCACTTGTTTCCAAGTTTAGAGAGCCCAAACACTAATCAAAACACCTAATTTAACTCCTATCCCCACTCCTAGAAATCAAAATTTAAGTGAAGCTTCTACTTCATCTTCTAGTGCCTCAAATGAACTTCAAGAAGTCATGAAGCAATTGCAAAATTTAGGTAATGAGCTGGTTACACTCAAGAGACTACAAGCCCAAGGTTTTAGACCTTCTTTCCAGCCCCAAGCTCAGCCTAATAGGCATCCATATCAACCCCAAGACCACCCAACCTAGCTGCAAATTTAAACCAAGCAAGGCCTCCCCCAACAGACCATTTCAGCCTTATAATCCCAATGCTACATCTGCCTCTAAAGCATTAGTGCCGGTACAAAACAATATAGCTCAAGAGTATGATTGGTGTTTCCCATGAAATGAACCTCATAACCAATCTATGTGCTTCAAAGGTGCTTTGAATCAAGAATTAATGGTGACAACAACCAAAGGTGTGGAGGGTGAAGGTAGTCAAGCAAATAGGCGATCACTTGGGAATTCAAGTATGAAGTCATATCCAAAGGGGTAGTGTAATTGGATGGGACAGCAAGAATAACAACTTGGAGTGATTAAAAACTTAATTCTTAGTTTGCATGCATGTCCCAACGTTGTTGTTTTGCAAGATGTCTCGGTAATAGACCTTCCTCCACTCTTTTCCCTATGTCTGTCAAGGGATTTCATAGCCAAGATTGGAGGTTACTTATCTATTGATTGGTCACACATGTTGTTCAGGACAAGATATGGAACTAAAGCCACAATCGAGATCGAGCCTATTGTAAAGCCTTACGCTCCAAGCAAAATCAATACCAATTGTTCAACGTTTGATCAAGAGGATTATTCAAGCACTGATGAAGCTGACACCAAGGTAGGAAGCATCCTAGATCTAACTCTTGATGAATGGGCAAACAAGGTGCATGCTTTTGATCCTTATCAAGAAATAGAAGAATATGAGTTAGGAGTCTATTGCATGCATGAAGAAAATTAGCCTATTCCTAGCATCACCAAGCTAGACCACAAGGATGACAATGAGGTATGGCAGTTGTTTTTTGATGGATCAAGGAGTAGACAAGGTGCAGGAGGGGGAGCTATGCTGGTTTCACCTCAAGGAGTTAAGTATTATTTAGCTTTTAGATTTCAGTTTTCATGCTCTAAAATATGAAGCTTTGATACAAGGATTGCATTGGTCAATCAAGAGAGGAATAAAGAACTTGTAGGTCTTTGGTGATAGTGAGTTGATTGTCAACCAAGTTAAGGGGTAGCATGTTGTCAAGAATGATCTACTCAAATGCTACAAGAACAGGGTGTGGGACCTCATTGAAGATTTTGAGGGTTTTGGCATAAAATTCATTCCTAGAAAAGAGAACCAAGCTGTTGATAGGCTTACGGCGGTTCGGAAAACCTTTGACATTGTTGAAAGCATTCAGAAAGACAAGGTATAGCCAAACATCCATGTGATTGTGAGGCCTTCAGTGCCAGACAAACAATGTAAGTTGGCAAGTGTTTGAGAATGATCAGAAAATCATCCATTTCTTGCAAGAAGAGGCTGAGTTCTCAGCTAAAAATCAGGAAAAGTTGGAGCAGCAGTATGGTGACCAAGTGGTACAGCTGAGAACCAACAAGCTACCCAAGGGACTTATTACTTTGGAGTCCATTTTCAATCCTAATGATCAATTTAGGAAGGAGAAAGCAAACATCCAAATCAAGGGAGAAGATTCAGTGTCCATCTCGGTAGAAGGAGGAAAATCACTCCAAATCGGTAAGATGACAACTGAGCAAGAAAGGTATGAGTTCATACAGCTTTGTCAAGAATTCCCTGATGTGTTTTCTTGGAGCTATGAAGATTTGAAAGGTTTCAATCCCGAGTTATCTCAACATACCATTGAATTGGATCCAAGTGCTAAACCCATCGGTAAAAACAAAGGCTAGTCAACCCCACATGGAGCCTCTCTTGAGAAAATAATTGAATAAGTTGATAGAATCAAGAATCATATTCCCTATCAAGCATTCTAGTTGGGTAGCCAACTTGGTTCCAATAAGAAAGAAGAGTGGGAAATCAGATTGTGTTTGACTTCAAAGATTTTGAATAGAGCATCTCTCAAGGATCATTATCCACTTCCTTCTATGGAGCAATTTTGCAAGTTGTTGTTGGCTCGAGAGGTTTTCATTACTTGATGGCTATTCAGGGTATAATCAGATTATGGTGAAGGATGAAGATCAGTTCAAGACAACCTTTACAACCAAATGGGGAACTTATGCATACAAGAAAATGCCATTTGGGTTGTCTAACGCTAGAGCTACCTTCCAAAGAGCAATGGACATGGCATTCAAAGGTTTGATTAACAACATTGTGCTGATATATCTTGATGATATAAATCTTTTTCAAAAATACAGCAAACCACCTCTTTCATTTGAGACAAGTGTTCCAAAGGTGCAGAAGATTTGGAGTATCCTTGAATCCTAAAAAGTGTATTTTTCTAGCCCATGAAGGAAAACTCCTTGGCCACATTGTCTCTAAAGAAGGATTATCAATTCATCTAGAAAGAGTTGAAGCCATAAGAGCCCTACCATTGCCAAGCCATAAGAAGGCCCTTCAAAGTTTCTTGGGGAGAATAAATTTTGTTCGGAGGTTTGTCCCAAATTTTGCAGCCCTAGTTAAGCCTATCACCAAGATGTTAAAGAAAAACATGGATTTCAAATGGACAGCAAAAGGCAAGGAAAGTTTTGAAGAAATCAAAGAAGCCATCTCTCAAGCCCCAACTCTCATCAACCCGGATTTCTCCAAGGATTTCACTCCTCTACGCATTTGGGGGTGATGATACTATCTCTGCAATTTTGGTATAGCAGAACAAAGACAATGATGAGTAGCCAATTGCTTTCTTCACCAAAGCTTGGAGAACTATGAGGTGAAGTATTCCTTCATTGAGAAGCATGTTCTTTCAATAATCAGGAGCTTGAAGAAATTCAAGCATTTAGTTTCAAACAATAAGGTCCAATTGTTGGTTTCTCATGTGGGAGTTAAAGACTTCCTCCTCAACAAAGACTTGAATGAAAAGAGAGAAAGTTGGATTACTTGTGTCATGGAGTATGACATTGAGATCAAAGTCACCAAGTTGGTCAGAGGAAAGGATTGTGTGAGCAGCTGATTTTGAGCAAACAAAAGGAAGCATGCAATGAGAAGGAGGCTATTTTGGCGTTGCAAGATAGCCATGAGCAAGGAAGCACTCAAGAGGAAAATAATGGTGTCCCCATTCCTTGCTGGACCCAAGACATAATGCACTTCCTAAGCATAGGTCTATGCCCTCCAGAGATGAACAAGACCAAAAGAAGACACTTTAGATTGCAGGCTGTCCCATATGCCCTTGTTGATGGTGTTTTGTTCAAAAGAGATGTGAATGGAGTACTATTGAGATGCATTGGTACAAATCAAATTCATAGGGTGTTGGAAGAGTTTCATGGTGGACCAGCTGGTGGTCATTTTGCACCAAGAGTGATAGCTCTTAAGATCATGAGGGCTGGCTATTATTGTCCCAATATTTTCATTGATTGCTATGCATGGATCAAGAGGTGCAAGAATTGTGCATTCTTCACAGGTAAAGAGAGGCTAGCTACCCTTCCATTGCATCTAATTTCAGTTGACTAGCCATTCATGCAATGGGGTTTAGACTTCATTGGAGTCATTAATCCCAATTCAAGCCAAGGGCACAAATGGATTCTAACAGCAATAGATTATTTCACCAAGTGGACTGAAGCAGTAGCACTCAAGGAAGCAAATGAATCTAGTATCCTAGACTTCTATGAGGGAATAACAACTAGATTTGGCATACCTACTATAATAATATCAGATAATGCATTGGCATTCATTGGGTCCAAGGTGAATGAATGGGCTGTCAAGAATGGGATCTACCTAAGTACTTCATCGAACTATTACCCTCAAGGTAATGGCCAGGCTGAGTCTACAAACAAGAAATTGTTGAGGATCATTAAGAGGACTCTTGATGAAAATCAGAGGTCTTGGCATACTAAGTTGAAATCAGCCTTATGGGCTAATAGGATAACTCCCAAGAGATCTACGAGTAACTCTCCATTTAAGATTGTTTATGGGAGAGAGGCAATTTTTCCCATGTCACTTGAGTTGCCAACATTGGAACTCATGAAACAGTTGGAGTTGTTGGAGTTTGAGCCCATGGAAGTCAGATATGTAGAATTGATGGAGCTCCAAGAAATCAGAAATCAGGCATCCCAAGCAATGGAGAAGGATCAGGCTTTGATAAAGAAGACCTTTGATAGAAAGGCCAAGAATAGATCCTTCCAAGTCGGAGATCTAGTGTTAAAATGGGATGCAGACAGAGCAAAACCGGGAAGGCATTCAAAATTTGATGCCATTTGGAGTGGCCCATACATGGTCACAAAGTGTAAGGATAACAATGCTTTCCAATTGTCTTCATTGGATGGCAAAGAACTGCAGATTCCAGTCAATGGAATCCATCTAAAGCATTGCTATTAAAGGGAAATTCTCCACCTTGTATATATTAGCTTAGGTTTCCATTCCTCTAAGTGCTTGTGCACATTGTTTTGTTGTAGGTTAGTTTGTTTTCCCTAAGTGCTTTGGCACAAGCTTGTGTTCCTGGAGATGTGTTTGCAGGCCTTGCTCCATCAGATGATATTCCATCTTCCTCCTTGCAGTGTTCTAGTTAGTTGGGGTATCAAACAGAGAATTTCGATGACTCCATGCCCAATGGATTGCTTCAGGCAACTAGTAATTTCATCCAGCAGGCAGATGACCCCTCTGAGTCACCAAAATTGTTATCCAAAATGAGCCCCCTGCTCATTTTGTGGCTAACTCCTCTCATTCTTCCCTCTCTTGTGCCTCAGACATAATTTTTGCTTTTTAGGCACTCAAAACTTTCTGGAAATGACACCATTAGATAGAGCTCTCTCTCAGCTTTCCAAAAAGGTAAAGTTTTCCTCCTAACTCCATGTATTTTTGAAGTTATGGCTCGGCGGAGTTTTTGTGGGAAATTTTCCCTGAAAGGCCCGCAACCAATGAGAAGCTGCCACGTGTCCAAGGAAGTGGCGGGGGTCGGAGGAGAACTTGGTTTTTTACCAAGTGTTTTGGTAAAATTTCAAAAGGAAGATTTTTCCCCACAGGCCCGCCGATGAATCAGATGAGGCCACATGTCCAGGGGAGAGAAATTTGAAAATTTTGGCTAAGTGCTGCGCATGAAAATTTTGAAGGAAGGGCCCGCGCCAAAAAACGTGCCACGTGTCTTATGTAGCCGGAATTTCAGAGTGTAGAGGAGAAGTTGGAATTTTGGTAAAGTGTTTCACCAAATTTCAATGATGAAAGGTTTGGCCCACCGCCCGCCGACAATCGAGATCGAGCCACATGTCACCAGGAGCCGGAAAGGTGGAGCGTGGGAGAAAATTGGGATTTTTTCCCAAAGTTTGAGCACAAAAGTAAAAGTGTTTGTGGATGGCCAGTAACTTGAATGAAATACCGCCATGTGTCTCTGATAGATAGGGGGGGGTGGGGAGAATTTGGGAAATTTTCCCACGGGGAAAAACAAAGGAAATTTAAAAGGAAAAAACCCGCCCCCAAAATGCGAGCCAATAGAATCTCGCCATGTGTCCAGGTGGCGCCAAAAATTCAAGAAAAGCCCGTATAAAAAATTCTAAGGGGTAAACGCACATCAATGGGGTTTTACCACGTGTCCAGGTTGAAAATGATCAAAGTGGCCCATGGAAAATTTAGGAAGGATAGGCCCACGCCCAATCAGCGCACGCCACGTGGCCTCAACTCATCGACCCGACGGGGATTTTTTGGAAAATTTCCCAAAGGGAAAATCAGAGGAAAATGGAGCAGGATGGGCCCACACCCAATAAAAACATGCCACGTGGCACCTGGAATGACAGAGTGTGGGGATTTTTTGGGAATTTTTCCCAAATGCAAAAAAGGTGAAAAAATTCAAATTTTTGCTCGCTTGCCAATCCGATTTGGCCCTGTTTTGCCCTAAATTTTCAAATGGCCATATCTTTCGATCCAGATCTCGGTTTTTCACGTTCTTGATATCAATGGAAAGATTGTGAAATTATCTACAAGATTAAGGGCTCATTTTTTCATTTTGATGGAGTTTAGAGAGAGAAAATTGAAAAAATCCTCTGGCACATGGTCATGGACAGAAATGACGTTTCAACCACCATTTTTAATGAAGAATGGCTCACATTCTCTCCCAACATGGCTAAAAATGTTAGGGGATGGGTCTGTAAGGATACCCATGCTATTTTGATTGCATTTTGGTCAATGGTTGAATCCCTTCCACGTTTTCCCATGTTTCTCTCTCCTGGGCTCGTCCCTTGCACTGTAAAAGCCAGATTTGGCTCATTTTCAAAGGGTTGAACATTTTTGTGTATAGCAGGCTCCCTTTTTCACCTTGGAAGTGATTTGGTGGAATATCAGACCTTTTCTAAGAACTGCAACCTATTTTTTGCCTCTCAGGTGTTGTAATGCATGTATTTTGATATTAAAATGACAATGCAAGCTCTGTGAATGAGTTTCAATCCTCTGCTTATGTTGTTTGCTTCCTTTCTGATCTTTCATTACATGTCATCAGTTTGTGCATGATGTTTTGTTGCATTTCCATGATTTATGTCAATCTACAAAAGTAAAAATGCTCACCACTCCTTTGGTGCATCACCTTATTAGCATTAGTTTTAGTTTTTTGCATCCTCTATCTTTGCCCCTTTGAAATTTAGAGTAAGATTAGGAATATAAACCTCTACAACTTGTAAGTGATAAATCTGATCAGAGGAGTTGAGGAACCAGCCTCTAATCTAGAGATTCCTTTCCCATTTTACAAGTCCCACACTTGGGGAAAGGATTCAATGTTGTGCAATCACACTGGATGTTTAGGATGACCAAACTAGAAATTTGATCAACATCCAGGGGTGCTGCTGATTTGCAACAACAATTACCATCTTGACATGTTACGTGTTTCCTTTGACAAAGTTCTTAGAAGTAGATAAATGTGAACTAAGCATGTCCATTTGATCAGCTTCCTTGTTTATTTTCTACGAGTATCACCTATAGATTCAAAGAATCAAAGATCTCAATGAGGTCCTAGACTCTATTTTTATAAGATTTGAGAAGCTTATTCTTTGTCACGCACCTAGTGGATAACTAGTTCTATGTCCCCAAATATTTGTAGTGCCTTGATCTATTTCTTTTACGTAATCAAAATACCATGTGTCGATGTCATGTTCTACTACATTGTTTAAGCATGCAAAATGCAACCTATGCATGAAGAATAACTTCTCACCCTTAGGATAAATTATATAAAATCCTATTCCCGTGCCATTTCTACTTTTGGATCCAATGAAGTATAAATTCCACATACATGTGCTTTCTTTTTTCCTTGAGTGCGGCGGCAACATAGATTCTTCTTCAAGGATGCAATAAGTTCCAATCCTAGTTTAGTAAGCTTCCAACTCCTCACTATATGGATAAAACTTATGGTGCCTCTCCACCCATTCATCTAGCACTAGATCAAGTACAGGAGGTGGAACATGCTACTCTTCAGAAACTGAAACTTGTTCCTCTTGGATTAGGCAATTAGCTTGAAGAGGAGATAGGTCATATGACTCTACATGATAGGAAAATATTGGTTTAGCTTACATCATAAACTAATTACCATACCTTTTCTTGAGTAGCATATGGGACCAATCAAAATACAAGTAACCACCCACCTTGGCAATAAAATCTCTTGACAAACATAGGAAAAACAAAGGAGGCAGTCAATAATTGACACATCTTGAGTTATATTTAGTCTTGGACATGTATGGAGGGTTAACTCAAGATCTTTGATGATTCCTAGAGTTGTAATAGTTGAGCCATCAAGTTGTAGGAATCCTTTTGTCAAAGAATTTTACTTAAGACCTAGGATGTCGCAATTTTGTTAGGCATGATAAAAGTACTTGTGCTTGAGTCAATCATGAAATTATGTACAAGGTGCTTACCTATGATCAAGGACATATATAAGGGTGGCATTTTAATAATCTTACTTACTCACTTATCCTCTTCTTGACATATGTTAACAAAGTGGCACATGACTTTTGAGCAATTGGATTAGCATGCGAAAATTGTTCTAGTTCTTCATGCACCAAGTCATGCTAAGATTGGATATCCAAGGCATCCCACATTATGACATTCACATTATTATTCTTCATCTATTCAACAATTTTGAATGGGATACCAATTGATTTGTGAATTTGAGGCACAATAGCATCTTTCTTTGATTTTTAGGTGCGGTGGTAGGAGCCTTAGTTAGAGTAGAGGTTTTACCTACCAAAAAAGGGGCACACGCTATTTCAAGAGGAGCACATAGCAAAACCTTGCATACGAAATTTTTCACCTTTACCGTTGGATGCCTTAGTTGTATCCTTTTGATTTTGAGGATCAGCCAATGTTAAATGAATTATAACTTCCACACGAGAATCAAGCACCCTCTTCTTATATCTTGTGTTATACGTAACTTTGGGTGTGCGCACCTATTTGCATCATATGCGGCTTGATTAATCAAACATAAGTCTTTTGCACAAAATAATATCAAAATGGATTAAAGAAGAAATTATGTATTTTCTTGATTTTCAAGCTCGTTTTCACTTATGGAAGGTTCACGAGATAGGAGTATTATGGATCATGTAGGCCTATGTGTGTACAACATTAGGATAGTGATCTTGACTATGTGGCATGTTATAAGGGAAGCACCATTCAAACTCTTGTGGCATGTTGTTACGAATAGGGAAAAGGGCTTGACTTGTGTTGGGCCTTTGGAAGAGGTTTCTCGGGAGGAACAAATTTCAAGGGCAAATGCATATTGGCATGCCATCTATCATTTTTAGTTCTCCCCATATCTCTTATTTCTAAATTGATTCCACCAAGGAGGATTTATTTGGCTTTGTGCTTGATTAGAGCTACTTCATAGGATTGTCCCTTCTACTTTTTCAATGATATGATCTTATTCGAAAAGTTTCTAATGAGGGTCTTCATTTTTTCATCTTCCTTCTGCCGCTTGCGGGAGAGTAGGACGTGGATGAAACTATTTGCGCACTCTAAACTGGAACATGAGCAATGGAAGGTTGAAATGTAAGATACATCTCTAAGAATAATGGTGTGTGAGGCCTATGATCTAACTTTCCTTCGTAGATGAGACTATTTTCTTCCCTTATTGCAATATTGTATGCACCCAAGTAAGGTTCTACCTCCCATGGATTGAATCATAACATTAGGGAAGGCAAGCAAGGTCATAGAAGAAGTATAATTAGGTTTTTGGAAGAAGTATTAGTTAGTTATGTTAAGTGGTGAGTCAGCATTGGGAGTGATGACTCGATGCTGAGAGTGATGACTTGGTCATTGTGAGTTAAATGCCCCTAGAATGGGTCCAGGTGTAGGTGTCTAGGTGATATGTAAATTTACTTAATTAAAGTAATTAAATTAAATAATAATGTGAGGATGAATATTAATTCAATTGTAAGTAATTAAATTAATAATAATGTGGGGAAAGGGATCATGCTTAGGTGAACATGTAACGTTAATTGATTAAAGTAGACCAAGGAGAGTGTGACCCAAATTTGGTATTTATAGAATTGTTAGATGAATTTCATCTAACCACCCTTGAACATATCAAGTATATCAATAATCAATTAAATGATCCTATAATAAATATCTAGAAAAATGTGACTTTAACATTGGACATCTTTGTCAAATAAAACCAACATGTCAAGTAACATCGAAAAGAGAAAACGTGGAAAGTTTACTTTGCACTTGCTTAGACCATAGGTTTTCACCCATAAATATGGGTATGAGATTATCATTTAGCCTCCTTGATGGTAATCCTTATAAGGATCCTCTTAATTCCTTGCACTTATGGTCATTCTATTATTAAAATATCAACTCACTAGACCCTATTCAAACTATGATCCGGTGTGGCCTCATATCGATTAATATGTAAGTAAAATTAACCACAAGATAACACTAATTCTCCTTAACTTAGCTCATCCCTTTAAAAAACATAATTACTTGTAGTCTATCTTCTCAATATTCCTTAATTATCTCCAATGTTTATGATAATTTCCTTCATACCATGGCATTTCCATTATAGTAATCCTTTAATAATCCTCTCTTCATTCAAGTTACTTAGAACACCTCACTCACTTTTTCCTATAGACTTTCTCAATAGGAACTCCTTCCTTAGGCATGCTAACTTTGGTTTTATCTTCTTTCCCACTCCTTCAAATAGATAATATTTTCATAAACCTCAAAATATGAGTAGTAGTTCACCAAGAATGACTCAAAGAAACTCAACTCATAGTATTTTTACTTGGCACAAGATTACTCATATCCTATTTTGGAAATCCATTCTTGGATAATATGTATATATAGAATTCTAGGGTGTCTCTGAAATAAAATTAGATCCATTATCATCCTCTTATCACCTTAGATATGTGCCTAAAATTTTCAGGTACCATTCCTTCCATAATTTCCTCTATTCCAATTTTTGTGGTTTACTTTGTAAATTCTCGACTAGGTCTTGAGAATAGGAATGTCATGTATAAAATTTAATGTATTCAGTTTCAATATGAGTTGGGGATTTATTCACACACCCATTATTTTCTTCTTTTTAAGTTCTAATTTTTAAGAATAGTCTCCACCTTATAACATAGGTTCCTATTTAAAATCACCCTCTAGATTAGGTTTTTCATTGTCCTATTCACTGTATCACTATACTATCATATTTATCTCAAAAATCCACTATCCAAATATCAAATTTATTATCAGATCCTTTTTACACTTCACCATTTCCATGTTTTCAAAATTTTATACTAATATGACTTAGTTTGATAATCCAACTATCATGCCCTAGTTTTTGTTTGACTTACGCCTTCCAGGACCCATAATCAAAGAAATCACTATTGGCACCTACAAATTTAATTTCAAGGGATCAAATATTAACCCAAGAACTTTATCCTTCTGTGGAATGAGGTTTTTTTAGTGGTTTGTAACAATAAAAATATAAATTACCCTAAGCTGCACGTTGGAAAAGAACAAAGACCTGCAATGTTTCCAAATTTGACCCTATAGGAAGGAAATAGTCTAGAAAGGTAAAATCAATTATTCATCTACTTATTCAATAAATTCTGAAACCCGATCCTCATAGAATATAATGTCAAAGAAAATTAAATTTTTCTCTTATAAACCTTTAAAGACATAGTTATAGTTTATGGTTTGGTCGAGAACCCTAACATACAAGAAGAATACCAAAAATAAGCTTCATACCCTTGTATTTGTTTTTCAACCTTCCCAACATGCAAGAAAGGACATCAATTATGGATCTTAACTCCTTATATTTGGTTTATCAACACCCTCACATTCACTAACACACAAACTTACATGACTAAGGCGAGTTTCACAATATTCCAATATTATTAACTCATGAAGAATGGAGACATACCACCCACCAAGATGAATCTTCAATGCTTATATTCCCCAAGAATAACTCCCTTTACCTTTACATGTAAAATTTTATTTGGTCTCTACCATCCATAAAATCCTTCTTACACAAGCTCACATGCATATACCTTGAAGAATATACTATGGGATGATGCAGTCTTGAACAAGTCTCAAGCTTCCTCTGTCATCAAGAACTTACTCCAATCCTCATAACTATAAAAACTAAAGCTCTTGTTAATATTAATCCATTATACAATTACAAAGTACAAAATCTAAGGATTACACCCTTATAAAATGTAAACATACAGTCATACCGAGTAATAAGGAATAATAGTGCACAAGAATCAATCTACAAGAGCCAAATTCTCACCACAATGCTTAAGATCACCTTGTATTCACTCAGAGAATCAACAATATTCTCTGAGACTAAGAAGTGCATACATATACATATGTAAATACTAAAATCATATCATACTAGAAAAATCTGATTTTCACTTATGTCAATATCTCTTGAAACTCACACATCTGATTCATTATCCTGATAAGAATGAGGATATTTAGTTACATCATGAAATATATAGTTTTCCCATCTAATTCTAACTGAATAAGCTCTTAGTTCTCTAGGTCACATGAGTGACTTCTAGACTTAACACTAGGTTTCTTAGCTTAATAACTCAAGTCCTTAATTATTGACTCATATTATGACTTCTAAACCCCTAAGAAGACCTAAGACACTCATTTTGACCTCTTTCCATCCTTGTACAAAGGTTTCAAGTTCCCAGAATACATGAAATAACTTTACCAAGCCAAAAATGGCCTCCAAATTCATGTTTCACATTTTGGAGTGAAAGTGAAAATTTCAAAATTTGAATATCCTAGACTCCAACTAGCACATCTAAATGACATCTAATGACCTTAAATACCTATGACCATACCTAAAAATACAAAATTATATTACCTCATGGATTATTCATATGCATGGAGTGATACTCGTGCATCATAATCCGGAGGTAGGAAACGTTTAGGTGACATAGCTTGTATTTTTCTTCTTTTTAAAATTTCTTTGCTTCTTCATCTTCACTCTAATTTTGTAACACCTCCACCATCCTTTCATGTACTTTCTCTTTTGGTAAATGGATAACAACGTGACATGTGATTTTTCTTGAGTTTTAGCTCTACATAATTAAATGAATCATGTTGCTAGATTTATATTTATCTCAGTTGATATTTGCTTGATCAACCATCCATTGTATGCAAGTAATCTTGAATTATGATGTTATCTGATTGGTTCATGAAATAAACTAGATGTCTGTAACTTATGGAAAGTTAAATTTTTTTCTTGGAACAATTGGGTAAGCTAGTAAAATTGAAAAATTGTCCTAAGCCATTAATAATTTATTTATATGGTTATTGAGAATCGATTATGAAAATACCTTGGATCATGTTTATTGATTTAAGGCATTTCCTTAACTTGATCTCAGTAATTATGATTAACTCTAGAATTGTAATTAATTTTTTTATTATCCTTGTTGTTCTAATTAATCCGGGTGATTTTTTCTAGTTACCTATGGTGCAATCTAATGATAAGGACCGAGAAGTTCCAAGAGTTGGCTCGAATAGTATTTCCTCATTTGGGAATGGCACCTTGCTTATAAGGTTTGCTCGTGACTATTATTATACATTGACTGCTACTATTGTTCTAGTAATGTTATATATATATATATATATATATATATATATATATATCCTAATGACCTAACCTAAGACCTAAGGCATGTGGATCTTATTGGTGGCATGGGAACCTAGCCTAAATTAATCTATGCCAATTTCTATGTCAATAAGTATAACCTAAGTCCTAACCTATGATGCTAAAGGTGGAACTAGACCCTAACTTGATGGTAACTTGAGTGGGAATGTGGAAGGATAATCCATGGTTAAGAGGTGGTCAAGGTGGTTTCGCCATCGTTACATGTACTATAATGGAATATATTTTCATTAATGGAAGACCACTGACATCTTTGGCAAGTAAGCCAATTCGAATTGGTAGGTTTCTAATTCTTTTGGTGTAAAATTGTATCGATCGATTGGCTAGGTAGTTTAGAGCCAACCTAAACATAGTTAATGAAGTTCGGTGGTGAGCGAAAAACATGACTATCTGGTAGGCATTAATGATTTGGAAAAACGTTCCAAACCACCTAGGAAAAATATGTTGGGTTCGACGAAGGAAATATAGTTGTTTTTGGGTTTCATTGATCATTTTTCTTTTCTCTCTCTCACTCTGCAAAGGTAGTTATGAGTATTGATCTAGTTCTCGTTATTTTTTTGAATGTATACTCGGTTCATAGAGAGACTGTTGGTAAACCACTTCAACTATGGAAGCTATCATGGAACTAGAACAGAAATTTGGGAAGATTTACAAGGCTTGATAACACTAAACCCCTATAAAAATTTCTCTATCGATTAGTTAATGAAAACAACTCGCTTGTGATAAAATACATTTTTGAGTTTTGGGCTAAATATTGATCACTAAAATGGAATTTGTAATTAGGTAAGTGGATAATGGAATTGGTTTTAATTTTTATAATTATATATTTTATTATCATGGTTAAATGTTGATCGTCTTGTATGATTGTGTTAAATCATTTGAATTAAAACTTTCCTGGTTGTACTAGAAAGAAAAAGGTTATTCTTTGTTGCATGCATAGAAACTTTACATATTGGTGATTTTTTTGTTGAATGTTTTCTCGTCGTGTTATTTTGATGACCCTTTTTTCATGTGTTATATATATCCCAATGCGCTTCCAGATGTTGATTTTTGATTATGTGTTATTCAACTTCGCTGCCACAAACAACTTGTGTGTATATTTTAAAGGTAATAATGATTCTATGTTGTGGGTTGATTTGGAACTTGAGTACCAGTCGAGTCCAACTAAGTCTTGTTTAATGGTATTGTTATCATTTCTTCTAGGTCTGTTGTGACTCTTTTTTTTATTACATTTGTATTGTAAATGACTATGAGTGCATGGGATTTTTCATGTCTTCTTGATTACCCTCATGTGGGAGATTTGTTTATCGACACAGTTGGTTATGGTCTCAATTGTATGAATTTTTTTATTTTAAAAGGTTGTGACATTTTGGATAACCCAAGTTGGGTGAGATTTTGACTATAAATATTAAGTACTATTCATACCCGTTGAAGATTTCATGCATTTGCGTCACATATAAATGAGTCACTCAATTGTTATACTACGTAGCCATTGATTTATTCCATCAAATCACGGTTGGTTATATGTTTCTGGGCCGTGTGAGTATTTGGATCGTTCTACCTTAACTTGGTGACTATAATAATTACTTATATTTTGTGGGGAATTTAATATTGCCTTGTATTTTGTCATGGTGACTATAACATTTTACTTCTATGACTATCATGATCGGTGGTTAGGTGTAATTTTAAATAAAACAAATGCAAATTCTCTTATGGTATGTTGTCTTGTAATAATGACTGTTTCAAATCATTGAAGATTGTATGTTTGCCAAAAGTTATTGTTATTAGATTATTTTAAATAGTGTGTCAAGACTTGATCATCTTCGTATGATCAAGGATGTTAATTGGTTGTTGAAGGTTATTTGACTATGAGTTCTCCTGTCTGCATGGAGGATCATTTCGTTTCTCTTGTTTGAGTGATGAAATTATTTGAAAATGTTTTAATCTGTCTTGTATGGAATAATTTCATGGTTTTCGACATTCTTATTTCATAACCTTGTTAAATTATTATAATGGCTTGTGTATTTATTATTTGGTTAGAAGCCAAATATTATGGCATGGACTATTTGTATAACAATTTAAAATAGGATTGGAGTCTTGAGAAAAGGCCATTGTTATTTATTTACTCAACTATAATCTTTCTTGAACTTGGGATTTTGGTATGTGGAACTGGAACTGATTTTTGTTTATGATTAATTGGTTTCGAGTAAAATATTTTGACATTTCTACTCTAGTTTAAGACATGGTTAAGACATTTCTACTTTAATTTGTTCACCAAATATTATGTATACTTGGCTCTTGTTTTATTGGTGAAATATTACTATATCGGTAATGTATACCTGTAATATTTTGAAGCTACTTGTTGGTTGGATGAATATCAAATTCATTTATTGATAATATTATAGCTGATTGAAATCAAATTTATTGCCTTGTTAGAAGCTAACATTTTAGGGTTTCTAAATGCTTGAGTATGGTACTTCCATGTGTTAAAATAAGAAAAGATATTTTTGAACCCTTGATTGTTTTCTATTATCAAGAAGTGTTCCTTATTGAAGTTGTGAATGAGAGCATATGGTTCTAAAAATTTAGCTTTTATCAAGCTCGGTTGAAATGAACCCACCAATCCTAACACTCTTGTAGATACGTTTCATGAAAAATGAAAAGAGGAATATTTATGGAAAGTTGCATTTATTCTACTTGATTGAATAAATATAGTTGATGAAAAAATCATGTTTAATTTTCTCGGCTGGTTTTAAGAATAAGTGTTTAAGGCCTAGGGCTAGTAATGTAAACCATTGATGGATGTTGAAATATTCTTGTCTATTTAATTTGACATCTTAAATTAGAAATAATTAAAGTATTTTCTTAAATCATGTTCTATTGACTAGATTGATTGTGTGTCTATAATGTTTTCTATTTAGAAAGAAGTTATCTCACCTAGGTAGAAGCTTGTAGGGAATCATTGCTATACATTTCTTCCCTCCTTGACATTGTTTGAAAAGTCTTGGGAAATTTATATTAAATATAACCAATCCATATTGTTTTTATGAAGAAAATATTATTCTTATCAATCCATTAACATGAGGAAAAGGGAATACTAGGAATCATAGCTCTATTTATGATAGAAATGAAAGGTATAATTACATTTTCTTATTCTGAAATAGTTATTGGTTATAACTTTTAATTACAAATTTTATTAAAATAAGAGAACAATGAAAATTTATATCTATACAAGTCATATGATCAAAAATTAAGTTAGGAAGGCCTATTCCTAATTATTATATCATTACGAATAATACTTGTGAGAATAATTATGGGAAAAGATATAAAATAAAAAAGGTTGCATAGTTAATAGTAAGGAAATCTAGGTGATTACACTATAATGCAATTCTATATTCCCTAACAAATGAATAAGTACATTAATGAAAAGGGATTTGTACTTAAGAGAATTAAGATGATAATTGGGGTTAGTTGTATAATTGAACCTAACATCATAAGAATTGAGAAAATAGTTCTTCTTGTTGTATTAATAAAGTCATGTATAGGATACCTATTTGACTTGCATGCATACTTGTAATTATGTTATGGAAATGTAATATATGGGACTATTCATTGATGTGTGACATTATGAACCCTTCTAATAGACTATGAGTAGGACGTAAAACATCCTTCCCTCATATATGTGTTACACTTAAGTGATTAAGATTAGTTAAGTAATTACAACTTCATTAATGGAATGAATTAGAGGAAAGTAAATGTAAGTCATTAGACCATCATGGGTTGAATGCATAGAACCTCGTAAGAAGTCTTTAAAACAATCTACGAAGGATCCTAACATTATAAATGAATGTATGAGGATTATTTCCTAAAATATACTTATCTCGATGTTTTTAAGACATGAGATCACTTAATTAAGGTTTCATACTTAAAGAGATGAAGTAATGAGAAGGAATTAACTGCAGATCTTTCTAGTTGACTTAAGTGGAAACATGACATTCCTTAAAAGGATGTTGATCGAACTTGAGTTAATCTTTACGAATGACACCTAATGGCTGAAAATAATCGGGGTGGGATTAACAAGCTATGAATTAACGGAATTAATGAACTTGTTAAGGAAGGAGGTTTATATGTGGAACTTAATGGGATGTTGTAACAAACCACTACTTCATAATACCCATCCAATAATGGGTTTCATTGGTTGAATTCTTTGTGGAGTAGTCGTTATGTCGCAATAACCCGTTCAACTCCACTAATCAAGACCGTATCAGAATGGTTTCTCAATTCAATGTTAAACACTAGGCAATAATAAGTCCATGGTGTTTGGTCGATGTCTTCTTACATGGAATATAGGTGATGAAGTGTACTTTAAATGACATGGGTCAATTTAAATACACTTGATGACCCTTAATCAATGTAAGTGGATCATCTACACTAGCCCATGTGGGTTATCTCTTCCTACCATCTAACATGGAAATGAGAAGGATTGACAAGAGTAAAGAAAGACTAATCAAGATAACAGTTCAAGTGAGGTGAAAGACATATTCCTTCAAGAAGAGTATGTCATCTTAGAATATAGGCATGGAAAAAATGTCTGAAAATTTGGCCAAAGTATCACAATTTTTTGTTTCTATTGTCTTAAATTAACCAAAATAAGGTGCGGGATATAGGATGGGTACTCGTAACAAGTACCTAGATAAGCCCTTATTCAGCTACACTTGATAAACCCTTAAATGAATCAAGGAACCACTTGTATACTGAGTATACAATGAAATGAAATATGAGAGATCGGTTCTATACCAAGTCATCATTGAAATGAAATATGAGAGATTGGTTCTATATCGAGTCCTCATCAAAATGCAATATGAGAGATCGGTTTACATTGATTCATGATAGTTGTATATGATTACTATTGTAGTATATATTAGTAGATTTATTGTGGTTCTAAATATTGAATTTGGAACAATAAAAAAATCCTAGTTTTTTGTAATCGTGAAATAGGGATGTTACATATTGGTATCGAGTTCAAGGTTATAGCTCTTGGGCCTATTTGATTCCACTTCGATAAAATTAAAGTTCTTAATTATAGAAATGCTAAGAACAAGGGGACATGCTATAAATAACCCACCTTTGGGAGGTGAAGCAGCCACAACTCAAAAGTTATATGAAATCCTTACTTCCTTGCTAGACACAAGGAATAAGATTGTTGTTATTGAATAGAAGGTGGCTGGAAATAACACTCGAGACCGATAGTGATAAGTCTCAAGGATAGCCATAGGATGAGATCAATGATGAAGTTAAGAATCTCAATGTTATGAATGAGAGTGTTACGATTAATGATGGAAATAATGACAACAAAAATGCACCCAATCAGCTTGAGAAGAAGAGGGAAAGATTGGAAGATGAGTTGACCAACGATATAAAGTGTATAAGTCCACCAAAGTTTGATGGAACCACCCGGGGAGATGACACTCGAGAATTGGCTCGGTGAAATGGAGAAGTATTTCACAATAAGAAATTTATCCAAGTAAACCAAGGTTCTTTGGGGAGCTTATTGACTCTCCCATGAAGCATCTTCATGGTGCGAAAAACACAAGGTTAAGCTTAATTTTCTGAAACGAACATCACATGGGACCAATTAAAGGGTCATTTTAGGAAGCTCTAGCTTCCTAGCTCTATTATGATAAGAAAATGATTGAGTTCCAAACTTTGACTCAAGGAAAATTGTCGATAACAGAATATTGGGATAAGTTTATCAATCTTCTCAAACATGTGCCGCAATATCAAACAGATGAAAAATTCAAAATAAGGAAGTTCATCATGGGAAATAAAGTTGCACACTTTATGCGAATAAAAATTTCAGATTTAGCTGAAAAAGGGGGTGATTTTTGGAAAAATACCCACTTTTATGGGATTATAACGATGTGTTTCAAGAAGAGTTACCAGGTCTTCCTCTAAAAGAGAGTTTGAATTCACTATTAAAATCATACTAGGAACGAAACCTATTTCAAAGGCATCAGTATCAAATTTCTACCATTGAATTGGTAGATCTTAAGGCACAATTGCATGAATTATTGTCTAAAGGGTTAATAAGGCCGAGTTTCTCACCTTGGGGAGCACTAGTGATATTTTTTAAAAAGAAGGATGGAACCTTAAGACTTTGCATTGACTAAAAAATGTTGAACAAGGCAACTATTAAGAATAGATATCCTCTTCCAAGGATAGATGATCTTTTTGATCAGATGCATGGAGCATCAGTTTACTCTAAAATAGATCTACATTCTAGATATCATCAGTTAAGAATCAAGGAAGAATATATTCATAAGACTACTTTTAGAATGAGATATGGACATTATGAGTTCACTGTTTTACCTTTTAGGTTAACTAATGCCCCTGCAGCCTTCATGAATTTTATGAATAAAATCTTTCAACAATACTTGGAAAAATTTGTTCTTGTATTCTTGGATGATATTCTCATCTCTTCATGAATCTTGGAGGAGCATAATGAGCACTTAAGGATTGTACTTGAGGTTCTAAGGAAGAGAAAAATGTATGGAAAACTATCCAAGTGTTTTTTTTACGAAACTGAGGTACAATACTTGAGTTATATAATAAATAAATATGGAATCTTGATTGATCCCACAAAGGTATCGACAATAGTAGATTGGATGGGAACTAGGAACTTACATGAAGTTAGTGTTAGGAAATAAGGGATAAAATATGTGGAATAATCCCTCACAAAATCGCAACAGTAGAAACTAATATGCAAAAATTATTACAGATCTCAAATAAAATTGCAGAATAAAATAACACAACACAAAGAGACAATATTTAATGTGGTTCACCCAATTTGGGCTACGTCCACCAAGAATCACTTGCTCATATTTTATTACAAGCCACCGCTCTCTCAATACAATACCTAGATCCGTTTGGAGCTATGCTCAACAAACTCTACAGAATTCATAGCCGAATTCAAAACACATCTGCAATACATTTGCTTGTACATCTATCATATGCATAAGACCATATAAATAGACAACTGCTTAAGCAGTTTTACAAAATTGTGGGTATCAAAACCATGGGAAAAACCCATCCCATAAACCTATGGGTCAAAAAACTCACCCATATGAGAAAAGCACGTTTCCCGATATGTCGGGTGCATTTTTCGAGGCCAAAAAATTTTACACCTAAAAAATATTTTTGGGGGCTGCGCCCCCAACCCCGTGAGAATACATGAAAAGTGTACAATACTCTTAGTGTACAGTATTCAACACTTTCACACATGAAAACAGGCTCCACAACCTAACAATCTCCCACTTGGAGACTAGTTTTCCTCTGAGCAAGCTTCTCAACCCTTCACTAGTTTCTGTGAAGACCAACCAAAGTTGAACACAACTTTAGTTTTTCCCTTATGACCACCTTGGTCATCATGTCTGCAGGATTTTGAATGGTATGAATCTTCTCCAACTTCAACTTCTCTTCCTCCAAAGTTGTCCTGATGAAATGGTACCTTAACTGTATATGCTTTGTCCTAGAGTGGAAAGCAGAGTTCTTAGCTAGGTGTATAGCACTCTGACTATCACTATGCAACTTACATTCCTCCTGCTTATGCCCCAACTCCTCAAGTAATTGTTGTAACCAAATCATCTCTTTTCTTGCCTCTGTGGCAGCAACATACTCAGCCTCTGTGGTTGACAAAGCCACCAGCTTCTGTAGTCGTGAAATCTAACTCACTGTTGTCCCACCTACAGTGTAAATATAACCTGTCGTGCTCCTCCTGCTGTCTACATCTCTAGCCATATCTGAATCTACATAACCACGTAAAGTGGTGTTTGATCCACTGTAGCACAAAACTATCCCCATGGTCCCTCTCAAATACCGAAGGATCCACTTTACTGCTTGCCAATGCTCTTTACCTGGATCACTCATAAATCTACTCACAGCTCCCACTGCATGGGCAATATCAGGCCTAGTGCACACCATAGCATACATCAAACTACCAACTGCTGATGAGTAAGGTACCTTGGACATCTGGTTTCTTTCCTGCTCTGTCTTGGGACACTGCTCCTTTGATAACTTGAAGTGGCCTGCCAAAGGAGTCCCAACCGGTTTAGCATCCTGCATATTAAACCTCTCCAAGACCTTCTTAATGTACTCTTCCTGAGATAAAGTCAGCTTCCGTTCCTTCCTATCCCGAGATATCCTCATACCAAGGATTTGTTTGGCTGCCCCCAAATCCTTCATAGCAAATGATTCACTTAGTTGCTTCTTGAGTACTTTTATTTCCTGCATGTTTTTACCTACAACCAACATGTCATCAACATACAAACACAGGATAATATAACTTCCATCCTCAAATTTCTTTGTATACACACAATGGTCAAAATGACATCTAATATAACCTTGCTCCATCATGAAGCTATCAAATTTCTTATACCATTGACGTGGAGCTTGTTTCAAGCCATACAAGCTCTTCTTTAGTTTGCACACCATCTCCTTTTACCTTTGACTTCATATCCTTCTGGCTGCTGCATGTATAGCTCCTCCTCCAAATCACCATGGAGAAATGTAGTCTTTACATCTAACTGTTCTAAGTGCAAGTCTTCTACTGCCACTATTCCAAGAACAGATTCTATAGAAGTCATTTTTACTACAGGAGAAAAAAATCTCATCAAAATCTATACCTTTTTTCTGTGCAAACCCCTTGACCACCAACCGGGCCTTGTATCTTTTCTTACCTCCTTCTTCCTCTTTGACTCTAAACACCCACTTATTCTGTAATGCTCTTTTTCCTTCGGGTAGCTTTACCAAATCCCATGTCTGGTTCTCCATGAGAGCCTGATGCTCCTCATCCATGGCTTGCTCCCACTTCTTCCTGGCATCTACCTGCATTGCTTCATCAAAGCTCTCTGGTTCTCCACTATCAGTGAGTAATAAATAATAAAGAGAAGGAGAAAAATGTTCAGGTTCTCTTCTTACCCTAGAAGACCTCCTCAATATAGGAGTTTGGGGTTCCTGTTGAGGGGGTTCCTAAACTAATTCATGTGTCACTTTCCCATTTGGAAGATCCTCTACCACTGCATATTCTTTCTTGGATTCTTCCCTGTTTTCCTGCAACTATTGCTTATACATGACTTTCTCATTAAAGACCACATCCCTAGATCGAATGATTTTCTTGTCCTTAATACTCCAACATTTATATCCAAAGTCATCACCACCATAACCAATGAAAGTACATTTTTCTGATTTAGCCTCTAGCTTAGTCCTATCATCCTTGTCTATGTGAACAAACACCTCACATCCAAAGACTCTAAGAAATGAATAATCAACTTTCTTACCATACCAAGCCTCCTCAGGTATGCCTCCATCCAAGGCACTTGAGGGTCCTCTATTTATCAAGTACACAACTGTGCTCACCACTTCTGCCCAAAAAGAAAGAGGCAGTCCTACATGTAACCTCATGCTCCTAGCACGTTCCATTATTGTTCTGTTCATCCTTTCTGATACCCCATTCTGCTGCGGAGTTCCTGGAACCGTCTTTTTCCTACGGATTCCATTCTTAGAACAATAATCATCAAATTCATTGCTGCAATACTCCCCTCCATTATCTGACCTAAGACATTTTAGCTTAAGACCTGTTTCATTCTCTACCAAGGCTTTCCATTTAACAAAAGTGTCAAATACATCAGATTTGTTTCTAATACAATAAACCCAAACTTTCCTTGTTGCATCATCAATAAAAGTAACATAATAACTTGAACCCCAAGAGATGATACAGCTAGCCCCACACATCAGAATGCACCAGCTCTAACTTACTCTCTTTCTTTGTAGGTCCAACCTTGAGAAACCTTACTCGCTTATGTTTCCCATATATGTAGTTCTCACAGAAATCAAAACCTGTTTACGTATATCTAGGAAAATTCTTATTTATGATGTTAATGCCCTTATGGCTCATATGACCGAGCCTATAGTGCCATAATGTTGTATCTACATCTGAAGCCACAAAATTACAATCATTGGTTAAATACAAGGTTCCAACCTTCTTACCTCTTGCCACCATAAGAGCACCCTTGGTAACCTTCCAAGAGTCTGCTTTGTAAATATCACAGTACAACCATCACTTCCCAACTACCCTGCCGATATCAAATTTCATCTTAATGTAGGCACATGTCTGACATCCTTCAATAGACAAGTATTCACATTCTGCATATTAACCTGAACAGAACCTTTTCCAACTATGCTGCAAGGCTCATCATCACCAAGAAAAACATGCCCAAAATCTCCTTGAACATAATCAACAAAATAATGCCTATGTGGAGAAGCATGGAAAGAAGCCCCCGAATCTAAAACCCAAGATTCAGTAATATTGTGCAAAGAAAGAATCAAAGCATCCTGACATACATTACCCGTTGCCACATTTGCCTCCTTGTTTTCTTCTTGTTGTTTCTTCTTATCCCGAAGCTCCCAACAGTCCTTCTTTGCATGCCCAGGCTTTCCACAATTCTAGCATACAATCTTGTTCTTGGATTTTGACCTTGCCCAATCTTTTGATTTTCCACGGTTTCCTCTATTCTTCTGTCTCCCTCTAGTTTCCACTGTCAAAGCATTCCCTGAAGTAGAATATTCCCCAGAGCTTTTTCTTCACATTTCCTCGCTTAGAATCACCCCTACAACATCCTCAAACTTCAACTTCGAGTTAGCTGGAACCGAGTTACTTACCGCCATTACCAGGCTATTCCAACTCTCAGGTAAAGAGCACAAAATTAATAAAGCCCTAACTTCTTCATCAAATTCTATTGTAACCAAAGCTAGCATATTCACTACCGTATTGAAATCATTTAAATGATCTGCTACTGAACTATTCTCAGACATCTTCATATTAAACAAATTTTTCATTAAAAATATCTTATTAGAGGCAGAGGGTTTTTCATACAACTTCCCTAATGCATCCATTAGATCTTTTGTAGTCTTTTCCTTTGAAACATTAAATAATACCAAAGATGCAAGACTCACGGATCGTTCCAAGTGCCTTCTGATCCAACAAATCCCATTCCACATCTGTCATACTCGAGGGTTTGTTCACCTTCTCAGACAACGGAGTATAAAGATCCTTCTGATAAAGGTAATCTTCCATCTACATCTTCCAAAGACTGAAATTCTGCCCGTTGAATTTATCAACCCTAGATCTTCCTTCATCTGCCATAGCTCCCACTCAAGCTAAAAACTTTCCCTGTGATTCAACACTTCAGCAAACCAAACCAGGCTCTGATACCAATTGTTAGGAAATAAGGGATAAAATATGCGGAATAATCCCTCACAAAATCGCAATAGTAGAAACTAATATGCAGAAATTATTACAGATCTCAAATAAAATTACAGAATAAAATAACACAACACAAAGAGATAGTATTTAATGTGGTTCACCCAATTTGGGCTACGTCCACCAAGAATCACTTGCTTAGATTTTATTACAAGCCACCGCTCTCTCAATACAATACCTAGATCCATTTGGAGCTATGCTCAACAAACTCTACAGAATTCACACCCGAATTCAAAACACATTTGCAATACATTTGCTTGTACATCTATCATATGCATAAGACCATATAAATAGACAACTACTTAAGCAGTTTTACAAAACCATGGGTATCAAAACCATGGGAAAAACCCATCCCATAAACCTATGGGTCAAAAAACTCGCCCATATGAGAAAAGCATGTTTCCCAATATGTCGGTGCATTTTTCGAGGCTAAAAAAATTTATGCCTAAAAATATTTTTTTTGGCCGTGCCCCGAACCACTTTTCTCGGGGCTACGCCCAAACTCACCTACATGGGGCTGCGCCCCTGCACCCCCTTCACTGGGGCCCGGCCCGGCCCCGAACCCCGCGAGAATACATGAAAAGTGTACAATACTCTTAGTGTACAGTCTTCAACACTTTCACACATGAAAACAAGCTCCACAACCTAATAGTTAGGAGCTTCATGGGGATTTTTGGTTATTACAAAATATTTCTATAAGATTTCTCAAGGATTTCTGCCCCAATAATTTCATTACAAAATAAAGATAAAAAGTTCTAATGGAGTGAAAAATTTGAGATTGCATTTAAAACATTGAAGGAAAAACTAACTTCAGCCCCTATACTTGACTTTCCTTGATCCAAATGGAAGTTTTACAGTTGTAACGGATGCTTCTAGGGAAGGATTAGGGGGTATACCTTGTTGCAAAATTATCATGTAATAGCATACGAAATCGTGAAGCTTGAAGTCTATGAGAAAAATTATGCTCCTCGTGATTTAGAACTTGTTCTAATAGTCCATGCACTACAAATTTAGAGAAATTATCTCTTAGGAAAACCCTTCGAGATGAAAAATGATCATCTTGGGATAAAATATATCTTAACTCATCCTAACTTAAATGTAAGGAAAAAAAGATGGTTAGAGTTATTATCCCAATATGATTTTGACATCAACTACATAAAAGGTAAGGAAAATAGAGTGGCAGATGCTCTAAGTTGTAGAAAGGATATTTCTACACTAGTTACCTTGAGAACTCAATTTAAGGACGAGTTAAGAACACCTTAACATTTGATCCATACTTACAACACATAAACTCAACACTTGCTGCAAATCCAAGGGATAAGAGGTACAAAGGATTTTAGTTAGATGGTGAACAAATTTTGAGGTATGAGGATAAAGGGTATGTGTCATTGGGAAATGAGTTAAGGGAAAAGGTGATGAATGAATTTCACAGTGCACCTTACTTTGGACATCCAAGGGTGACAAAGATGCTTGCTGATGTTAAATAGAAATAATTTTGGAAAGGGATGAAGAGAGACATCTAGAATTACGTGTCTCACTACTTAGAATGCCAACGTGTGGAAGCTAAGCATAAGTACCCAACTGGTTTTTGTACCCTTATAGTATACCATAATTTAAATGACGGATTATAAGCATGGAATTTTTTCAAGGACTTCTTATGTCAAGAAATAAGTATGATGTTATTTTGGTTGTGGTTAATAAACTAACTAAAGTAGTACATTTCATTTCTGGGAATCAAGGATGACTCTCCTATTCTTACAAAAAGGTTTGTTCAAGAAATTTTCAGATTGCATGGCATTATCAAGTTGATAATCTCTTATAGGGACCCATAAATGACTTCACGATTTTGGAAAAATCTTAATGCATCTTTGGGGACAAAGTTGAACTTTATCTCAGCTTATCATTTATAAACGGATGTAAAAATTGAAAGAGTGAATTGGTTTCTTAAAGATATGCTTGGAATGTAATGCATGGATAAAAAGTACAAATGGGAATAATATCTTCCTTTGGTTGAATTTGCATATAATAATACTTACCATTATTCTCTAAAAATGTCACCTTTTGAGGCCTTGTATGGGCGGAGGTGAAGGACCCTAATCAGTTGGGATAACATTGAAGATATGGAAGTGATTGCGCTTAAAATACTTTATTAAATGGAACAATAGTTTAAGTTAATCTGGGAAATATTAAAAGAGGTTGTTGATAGGAAAAAAAGCTATGCGGACCTGAAAAGGGTTGAAAGGAAATTTGAACTTGGTGATAAATTTTTCTAAGGGTCAAGCCTAAAAAGAGCTTGATTACCTTTGGA
Source organism: Taxus wallichiana var. yunnanensis (assembly GCA_018340775.1). Classification (NCBI taxonomy): domain Eukaryota; kingdom Viridiplantae; phylum Streptophyta; class Pinopsida; order Cupressales; family Taxaceae; genus Taxus; species Taxus wallichiana. The sequence goes on along the minus strand of CM031240.1, from coordinate 937,509,188 downwards.
AAGTCTGTAAAGTTGTCACCTCGCTATGTAGGCCCCTTCGAGATTGTTGAAATAATCAACCCTGTGGCCTACCAAATTGCATTTCCTCCCTCATTGGCATGGATGCATGATGTTTTTCATATTTCTTTACTTAAGAAATACGTTTCAGATTTATCACATGTTTTAAACTAGAATGCCTTGCAGGTCCAAGACCCAAGGGTAATCATGGTGGAACTAGAGTGCTCAATCCCATAATTTTCACTTGCATAATTATGAAATTGGAAAATGTCACGTCTAATGGGATCAGTTTAATGAAGAAAGTGCAACCTGGGAAAATTTTGAGGACATGGAAGTTGTTTTTCTAAAATTTTTTTAACATAAATATTTCATTTCTCATGTAAAAACTTGAATCATTCTAATATATAACTAATTCTCAGGTTGTTGTTTTGAGAAAAATACCTATTTTGAGTATTAATACAACCAATGATGTTGTTATACCGGAGGAAAACCTGAATTTGTGGATTTAATTTAATTTTTTGTTAGGAAGTAATATGGTTATATAATTGATATTGAACCATTTATGGATAAACTATTTATAAATGAGGCCATCATTAGTATGATGCTAATTTAGGGGGAAGAATGTAACACCTCCACCATCCTTTCGCATGTACTTACTCTTTTGATAAATGGATAACAACATTGACAAGTGATTTTTCTTGAGTTGTAGCTCTACATAATTGAATGAATCATGTTGCTAGATTAATATTTATCTCAGTTGATATTTTCTTGATTAATCATCCATTATTTTCAAGTACACTTGAATTATGATGTTATCTAATCGATTCGTGAAATACACTAGATATCTATAACTTGTGGAAAGTTCAATTTTTGTTCTTGAAATAATTGGGTAAACCAGTAATAATGGAAAATTGTCCTAAGACATTAATAACTTCTTTGTATGGTTATTGAGAATCAATTAATAAAATATCTTGGATCAATTTTATTGATCCAAGGAATTTCCTTAACTCGATCTATAATTACAATTAACTCTAGAGATTTTAGTTCATTGTTTTAAATTATCCTTGTTGTTCTAATTAATCTATGTGATTTGTTCTAGTTTTCTATGGTTTATTCCTATGATAAGGACTCTAAAGTTCCAAGAGTTGGCTCAAATAGTATTACATTATTTTGGAACACCACCTCACCGGTAAGGTTTGGTTGTGACTCATTATTATTGAATTGATTACTACTATTGTTCTAGTAATGTTAATATATATATATATATCCTAATGACCTACAACATGTGAATCTTATTGGTTGCATGGGAACCTAACCTAAATTAATCTATGCTTAATTTTTATGTCTCCTAACCTATGATTCTAAAGGTGGATGTAGACCCTAACTCGATGGTAACCCGAGTGGGAATGTGGAAGGATAATGCATGGTTAAGAGGTATTCGGTGGTTTCCACCACCATTGCATGTACTCTAGTGGAATGTATTTCCATTAATGAAATACCAATGACACCTTTGGCGGTAAGCCAATTCGAATTGTAGGTTTCTAATTCTTTTGGTGCTAAATTGTATCGGTCAATTGGTTAGGTAAATGGGAGCCAACCCAAATGGAGTTAGCGGAGGTCGGTGGTGCACAGGAAAATAGGATGGTCTTGGTAGGAATTAATGATTTGGAAAAACAATCCAAACCACCTAGGAAAACTACACCGGATTTGGTGAAGACAATATAGTTGCTTTTGGGTTTTCATTGATCATTTTTCTTTTCTCTCTCTCACTCAGTAAAGGAGTTTTTGAGTATTGATATGGATTTTGTTTTTTTGGAATCTCTAATTTGGTTTGTAAAGAGACTATTGGTAAACCTCTTCTACTGTGGAAGTTGTCATGGAACAAGAAGAGAACTCTAGGAAGCTTTATCGGCATGATAACACTAAACCCTTACAAAAATTTCTCTATCTGATTAATTCATGAAAAGAACTTTTCTTGTGATAGAATACATTTTGGGGTTTTGGGTTAAATATTGATCACTAAAATGGAATCCGTAATTGGGTAAGTGGATAATGGAACCAGTTTTCAGTTTTACAACTATATATTTGATTATCATGGTTAAAATGTTTATCTTCTTGTATGATTGTGTTAAATAGTTTTAATTAAAACTGTCATGGTTGTAGTGGAAAGAAAAATGGTTATTCTTTATTTCCTGCATGGATACTTTGCATATTAGTGATGTTTTAGTTGTATTATTTCTCATTGTGTTATTTAGATGACCCCAGTTTACATGTGTTATGTATATCCTAATGGGCTTCATGCAATGTTGATTTTCGATTCTATGTTATTAGAATTCACGGGTATGGATAGCATGTGCATATATTTTAAAGTTAATAATGATTTTTTTTGTGGGTTGAGTTGGAAATCAAGCACACAATCGATTCTCGACTTGTTTCGTTTAAAGGTATCATTATCATTTCTTCTCGGATCGGTTTTGACACTTGTCTTGAACGCTTGCATTTTTATTTTAAATGACTTTGTGAGTGCATGGGGTTTTTATCGTCTTCTTGATTATCCTCGTGTGGGATATTTTTGCTCGATCCGGTTGGTTATGGTCTTATTTGTATGACTATGTTTATTTTGGAAGGTTCTAACATTTTGGATAACCTAGGTTGGCTTAGATTTTGACTATAAATATTGGGTACTGTTCATACCCATTGAAGTTTTCATGCATTCGGATTCACATATAAACAAGTCACTCAACTATTATTCTATATATCCATTGGGATTTGTTCCACCAAACTGTTGTTGGTTACATTTTTCTGGATCGTATGAGTTTGGGATCCTTCTACCTCAACACACGTGACGTAATAATTACTTCTATTTTTGGTAAATTTAATGCTTTCTTCTATTTCATCATGGTGACTGTAACATTTTACTTCTATGACTATCACGGTTAGATGGTTGGGTGTAATGTTGAATACAACAAATGCAAATGGTCTTATGGTATGTTGGCTTGTAATAATGGCTATTTTGAATCATTGAAGATTACATATATGCCATAAGTTATTTTAATTTGATTATTTTAAATATTGTGTTGAGACTTGATCATCTTCATATGATCAAGGATGTTGATTGGTCATTGAAGGTTGTTTGACTGTTAGTTCTCCCTGTCTATATGGGATCATTTTGTTTCTTTGTTTAAGTGATGAAATTGTTTGGGAATGTTTGTATCAGTCTTGTAAGGAATAATTGCATGGTTTTAGAAATTCTTATTTCATAACCTTGTTAAAGTATTAAAATGGCTTGTGTATTTATTATTTGGTTGAAAGCTAAATAGTATGTCATGTACTTTGCTTATATAACAAGTTAAAATAGGATTGTGGTCTTGAGAACTATCCACTTTTATTTATTTACTCAACTATAATCTTGCTCAAACTTGGGATTGTTAGTAAGTGGACCTCGGAACTAATTTTTTTACGATTAATTGGTTTCATGTAAAATATTTTAGTTATGTAGTATGGGCTGCATGATTAAGATATTTCTACTCTAGTCTATTCATTGAATATTATGTATACTTGGCTCTTATTTTATTTGTGAAATATTAATGTAGCGGGAATGTATACTTGTAATATTTTTGAGATACTTGTTGGTTGGATAAATATTAAAGTATTTTGTTGATAATATTATAGCTGATTGAAATCAGATTTATTGGATTGTTTGAAGCAAACATTGCAGGGTTTGTGAAACACTTGATTATGGTACTTCAACAGTGTTAAAATAGGAAAAGATCTTTTTGAACCCTTGACTATTTTCTATTATCAAGCAGTGTTCCTTCTTGAAGTTGTCAGTTAGAGCATATGGTTTTGAGGATTTAGCTTCTATCATGCTTAGTTCAAATGAACTGACCAATGCTAACACTCTTGCAGAAAATTTTCGTGAAAAAGGAAAAGAGGAAGACTTATGGAAAGCTGCATTTATTAGATTTATTGAAGAAATATAGTTGACGAAAAGATCATGTTTAATTTTTTTACTATTTTTAAGAATAAGTGTTTAAGGCCTGGGCGATAATGTAAACTGTTGATGGAAGTTGAAATATTCTTTTCTATTTGATTTGACATATTAAATTGGAAATGATTAAAGTATTTGTTTAAATCATATTCTCTTAACTAGATCGATTGTGTGTGTATAATGTTTTCAATTTAAAAAGAAGTTTTCTCACTTGGGTATAAGCTTGTAGAATAAACCATTGATATACATTGCTTCCCTCCTTGACATTGTTTGATAAGTATTGGGAAAGTTATATCAAATATAACCAATCCATATTGTTGTTATGAAGCAAAGAATATTATTATTAATCCATTAACATGAGGAAAATGGAATAGTAGGAGTCAAATCCTCTTTATTACCGAAATGAAAGGTATAATTATAATGTCTTATTCCTGAAATAGTTATTGGTTATAACTTTTAATTACTAATTTTATTAGAATAAGATGACAATGAAAATTTATATCTATACAATTTTTATGATGCAAAAATTAAATTAGGAAGGACTACGCCTAATTATTATATCATTACGAACGATTATTGTGAGAATAAATAATGGAAAAGATGTAAAATAAAAAGGGTTGCATGGTTAATAGTAAGGTAATCTAGGTGATTACACTATAATGCAATTATGTCTTCCTAATAAATAAATAAGTACATTAGTGAAAAGTTATTTGTACTTAAGAGGATTAAGATGATAATTGGGGTCAGTTGTATAATTTAACCTAACCTCATAAGCATTGAGAAACTAGTTCTTTTTGCTGCAATACTAAAGTGATGTATAGGATACCTATTTGACTTGCATGCATAATGTAGTTATGTTATGGAAATTTAATATAAGCAATAGTTCATTAATATGTGACAAGATGAACCCTTCTAATAGACTATGAGTTGGATGTAAAACATCCGTCCCTCATATATGAGTTACACTTAAGTAATTAATATTAGTTAAGTAATTACATTTTGATTAATGGAATGACTTAAAGGAAAGTAAATGTAATTCATTAGACCATTATGGGTTGAATGCATAGAACACATATGGATTCATTAAAACAAACTACGAAGGCTCCTAAAAGTTTAAATGAATGTGTGGGTTGCTTTCCCCTATAATATACTTATCTCGATGTTTCTAAGACATGAGATTACTTAATGAAGGTTTCATACTTAAAGATATGAAGTAATGATCAGGAATGAACCTTTAGATCCTTCTAGTTGACTTCGGTGGAAACATGATAGTCCTTAAAATGATGTTGATATAACCCGAGTTAATCTTTAGGAATGACACGAAAAGGCTGAAAATAATTGGGGTGGGATTAACAAGCTATGAATTAATGAAATTAATGAACTTGTTAAGGAAGGAGGTTTAGATTTGGAACTTAATGGGTTGTTACAGATAACCGCTCTTGCATAGTACCTATCCAATGATGGGGTTCATTGGTATGTTACTTTGGATTAGTCGTTATGTTGTAATAACTCGCTCAACTCCACTAATCAAGACTGTATCGAAATGGGATCTCAATTCATTGTTAAACACTAGGCATTGATAACTACATGGTCTACGGTAGATGTTTTATTTTGTGGACTACAGATGATGAAGTGTACTTTAAACGAAAAGTGTCTATTTGAATAAACTTGATGATGCTTAAAACCATAAGTGGATCATCTACACTAGCCCATGGGGGTTATCGCTTCCTAGTGTCTAACTCATAAATGTGAAGGATTGACTGGATTCAGGAAAGTCTAATTAAGATAACCTCTCAAGTGAGGTGAAATACATATTCCTTCAAGACGAGTATGATGTCTCAGAATATAGGCATGAAAAACATGTCTGAAAATTTGGCCAAAGTATCACAAGTTACCAGGTTGCATTGTCTTAAATTCACTAGACTAAGGTGTGGGATATAGGATGGGTACTCATAAAAGTACCTAGATAATCCCTTAGTCAACTACACTTGATGAACCCTTAAATGAATCAGGGAACCAATTGTATACTGAATATAGAATAAAAATAAATATGAGAGATCAGTTCATAACCAATTCATCATTGACATGAAATATGAGAGATTGGTGTACATAGAGTCATGAGAGCTACATATGGTTATTGTTGTAGGATTGATTAGCGGATTTATTGTGGTTCTAAATGCTTAATTTAGAATAATAAAAAACAATCCCTTGCTTTTGTAATCATGAAATAAGGATTTTACAAATTTTCTCTTTTCCCCAACTTGCTTATTCTTTATTTTCTCAATATTATGCATTTCTGGTTCTTATTTGGTACTTGGTCTTCATAAAGGAAGTATGTTTCTTCGTAGGCTAATCCTTCTTCAATTTTATATTCTTCCATCATTTCTTCCTCTTGAACCTTTTGTTGTTTTTGTTGCTAACTTAATTTTCTTTTCACGACCTTTGACTTCCTCTTCAACATGTAGCATATTCATATTTTCTTTCTCTACTCTTTTTAGTCTTCTCCACCTTCAAACGACTTTGAATTCTCATATTCTTGTATGATTTTATTCCAAAAAACTCTTCATCAAGTGTCAAATCTTCATCATCATCATTTATTTCTTCATTTTTAGTTTCTTTATCCTCTTGTTTGGAAAATTTCTCCATTTCGATCTTTTTATCTTCATTTCCTACATACACACACTTAATAGAAATATTAGAATAAAAAGAATGAGAATTTGTTACCTCACTGCAGAATGCTCCATCCATGAGCTCTTCTTCAACTTTACTTTGTTTCTATACTTCATTATCATCTTCTTCATCTTCTCCAAGGCAATCTAGAAGCTCACAATCATCTCTTACTCATCTAAACTTTGATTTTATTCATAAACTACCTCTTTTTCAACTTCCTCTTCTTGCTTTAGCTTACTCTCTTCCTTATCTCTTTTATAAGCTAATTTATCTTTTTCTTATTTCCTAGTATCTTTATAGGCCATTTTATCTTTCTTCTCATCACAAATTAAATTTTATTTCTTTCAAATATAATATTCAAAACTTCTATCAACTCATCAAGCTTATCCACATCCTTTCTAATATTTTTTTATCTCATGTTCCATCCTTTTTCTTGTTTTCTAACTTCTTCTTTCTTGTTATTTCTTCCTATAATTCTTGTTATCAATTTCATAAAATATTTTACCAATTCCACTTTATTTATTTTTGCATTATTTCTTCTTCATCTTCATCATCTCACAAATTTGATTTATAAGGCTCGGTGGCCTTCAAATCTCTTTCACTACATGCCTTTAATTATTCCATCATCTTAACCAAACTTCTATTTTATTTTTGTTCTCTTATATTCTCATGCACTTCTTTTACCTAACTTCTTCTCTCTCTACTGCTAACTTTTCCATCCAATATGGCATCTTGTACCCATGGTCAATTCCTAGTTTCACACTCTTCTCTTCACTCATCTTTTCTGTCACTTCCACTACACACACTCACACAAAAATTATTAGCAACAACAATAACCACTCTTTCAATATCAAAATAATAACAAATTAAAATGACACCATTGATTTATGAAACAAAAGTTGTAAGTTATTAGAAGAAACTATTCCATCTAATATTTGCATTGAAGATCATCATCTATGCCAACATGGCTATAAAAATAGAAAATTACTAAAACTGATATTATGTCACCTTAAATGACTCAAGAATAATTTTACCCTTCTCTTCTTTCTTCAACATCAGTGTAACTCATTTCGGTGCTTCATAGCCCAAGATGCATTTCTCACTCTTCTCTAAATCAAAAATACCTTGTTCTTCTTGTTGGTTATCTTACCTTACAAGCACTATTGTCTTCTTTGGAACCCATGGTCTTGTACTACTCATCCATCCTATGAAATTATTTCAAAAAGTGTTATAAAAACTATCTATATGACACAGATCTTCAAACGAATCAATTTTCATTCAAACATGCCCAAACTACTCTTTTTGTCCTTAAGAACCTAGTTCTTCCTAATACTCAAGTCATAAGCCTTCAAGACTATAAAAAAATTATTATAAACTCCCTAAAATTATTTTCATCAATATCAATATGTATGTAAAATCCTAGCCCACAAATCCTTGGGTAATTCCTTCCAACTTACTATTTACAATTTTTTCTTCTTGACCCTCATTAGGTCAGTCTAAACACACTGTCAACTATATCTTGATTTTTGTGAGGATTAAATTCATTAAAAATATGGTTTTGGACACCCATTTAGGAATTTATCCTTTCTCTAAAATCTCAGGTCCTAACTTAGAATCTAAAGGTAACTTCCTTTGATAAGGTGCACTAAGCAAATAGGTCTAAACTATGTCAACACTTGTCCTAAAGGGACTCGTCAAGGAAATATTTTCTTCCATCCAATGAAACTTAAAAATATCTCTCATATCCCCTAAATAATATTCCCACTAATTTTTCTTGCAATTTTTGAGAAATAATTTCTTATTTTGGTGTCTAATAACCAATGCCTTAGACAAAACCATTGTACTTTATTTCTTGGCTCTAATTTGGGTATGTAGGATTGTTTTGAGGTCATTAAACTAATATTATTAATATTAGACCATTAAAGCATCCAAAACACAAGCCTCTACCATTTTAATTCCTTGGTTGCCTTGTATAAATTGTCACAGTTTGGAGAAGGTGTTTCAATATTACCGTGTATCAACTGAACATGCATGCATGACTTCATCTATCAAAAACACAACTATTCACCCAAAACTCAATGCCAAGATCTGATACCAAAAATGGTGTGGCCTCATATCATATTCATATATAAGTAAAACTGATCACAAGATAAAAATAATTCTCCTTAACTTAGCTCGACCCTTTAAGAATCATACTTAGCTTATTCTAGTCTATCTTCTCAATATTCATTACGTAGCTCCAATTTTCATTATATTTTTCTCGCATACCATGGAACTAACATTATAATAATATTTTAATAATTCTCTTTCATCAAAGTTATTTGGCACACCTCACTCAATTTTTCCTCTAGTATTTCTTAATAGGAAATACTTCCTTAGGCATGCTAACTTGGGTTTTAGCTTCTTTCCCACTCCTTTAAAAAAATACTCTACTCATACACCTCAAAATATGATTAATTTTTCTCCACTAATGACTTAAAGAAACTAAACTCACAATACTTCTTCCCGTAGAAAAAACTCGTCCATATCTTCTTTTGGCAATGCATGCTTGGATCATATGTAGGTATAGACTTCTAGGGTGTCTTTGAAATCACATTATCTCTATTATCATCATATTATAACCTTATATATGTGCCTAAATTTTAGGTCAGATTCTTCCGCAATTTCCTCGATTCCACTTTTTGTGTTTTAGTTTGTAAAGCTTTATAAGGTCTTGAGAATACGATTGTAATGTATAAAACGTAATGTAATCAATTTCAATATGAATTGTTGATTGTTTCAGAGCCAATTATTGTCTTCTTTTTAAGTTACAAGTTTCAAGAAGAGTCTCCACTTTGTAACCTAGGTTCCTGTGTAAAATCACCCTCTAGATTAGGTTTTTCACTATACTTTTGAATGTATCACTATACATTCAGCTTTATCTCAAAACTCCACCATCCAAATATTAAATTTCTTCTAGGATCATTTTTCACACTTCACCATTGCCACTTTTTCAAAATTTCATACCAATATGACTTAGGTTCATAGTCCAACTATCATGCCCTAGTTTTTGTTTGAGTTATCCCTTCTAGCGACCTATATTCAAAGAAATCAATATAGGTACCTACAAATTTAGTTTCAAGGGGTAAAATCTTGGCCAAAGAACTATATCCTTCGTGGAACGAGGTTTTCTCACCACTAGTTTGTAAACAAAAACATTCTCAACCAAGTAAACTACCCTATGGTGCATGTTGGAAAATAACATTGACCCCGAAATGTTTCCAAATTTGACCCTATAGTAATTAGTCTAGGAAGCTCGAATCACTTCTTCATATAATTATTGAATAATTTCCAAACCCTCTTCCTCATAGAATATAATTTCAAAGACAAATAAATTTTACTCTTATCAACCTTCAAAGACCCAGCTTCTGATTCGGGATTGGTCTGGAACCCTAACATATAAGAATAATAACACAAATAAGATTCTAACCTTTTATTTATTTGTCAACATTCGCAACATGCAAGAAAGAACATCAATTATGGATCTTAAATCCTTGTATTTGGTTTATCCACACCCTCACATTCACTAACACACAAACTTACGTGACTAAGGTAGAGTTTCACAATCTTCTAATATGTATTAACTCATAAGAATGAAGACATACCACCCACTGAGATGAATCTTCAATTATTTTTATCTCTAAGAATAAATCCTTTTATTGTTACATGTACAAGTTTATCTGGTCTCTACCATCCATAAAATCCATATTACACAAGCTAACATGAATAGACCTTAAAGAAGATATTATTGGGTGATGCGATCTTGAAAAAGTCTCAAGCTTCTTCTCACAAGAAGAAATTACTCCAAACTTCATAAGTATACAACTTGAAGCTCTTCTTAATCTTCATCCATTATACAATTAAAGAGTAAAAAATCCAAGGATTACACCATTGTAAAATGAAAACATGCAGTCATACCTGAGTAATAAGGAATAATAGTGAAAAATAATCAATCTACAAGATTCAAATGCTCAACACAATGATTAGAATCAGCTTATATTCACTTACAAAATAAATAATCTACTCTGAGAAAATGAAGTGCATACATATATATATATTAAAATATTGAAATCATATCAAACTAGAAAAAATATGAGTTTTCCTTCTATCAATATATCTTGAAACTCACACATATGATTCATTATCTGGATAAGAATGAAGATATTTAGTTACATGGTGCAATATATAGTCTACCCACCCAATTCTAACGAATAATCTTTTTGGTTCTCTAGGTCACATAATGACTTCAAGACTTAATAATAGGCTTCTTAGCTTAATAACTAAATTCCTTATTTATTGACTCATCTTATGACTTCTAAACCCCTAAGAAGACCTAAGAATCTAATTTTGACCTCTTCCCATTGATTTACAAAGGTATCAAGTTCCAATAATACATGAAATAATTTTACCAAGACAAAATTGCCTCTACATTCAAGTTTTACATTTTGGAGGGAAAGTGACATTTTCAAATTTTGAATATCCTAGACTTTAAATACCACATATAACTAACATCTAATAACCTTAAAGACCTATGACCATACCTAAAAATCCAAAATTTTATTCCCTCATGGTGTATTCATATACGTAGAGTGATGCTCCTACATTACGATCTCCATACATTAACTCAAACATCCTATCACTTTAATAATGATTCGAGTTATGTGGTCTCTTCCATTAGTAGACATGTCATGAGCTTAAATATGGTCACCACGGATTGTCTCATAATATGTTCCTCATGGAAAAATTCCGTAATCATAATTAGGGAAACCCACAATCATTACTCTCAATATCCCCTATCTCATCCTATTTAACGACATAAAGAGGACATAAATGTATCTTACACACTTATTTGCCCACTTTTATGTGGTTACCTAGACTTTTCCTCACTCAAAAAATCAAAAAAATTTATGGCATGGATAAAATCAAAATATAAACTAATCCCCAAAAGGATAGTTATCAAAAATAAAATAGTGTAAAATAAAATCATAGATAAATACCTCAAAGGACAACTACCATGATATTAAAAGTATATAAATCATAGACCACTCCCTCAAAGGATGAATACCAAATAACAATAAATAATAAGGACTTCTCGCATTTATCATTCCTTATATCAAAAAGAGTTTCTGCATCGATCATCTCGATATAAAAATCAGTATTAACCATACCATGAAAGCTTCCTTAATTTATCATATTTCTCATTAAATGAATGATTCCCATATCGATCAACTTATGTAATATAATAAAATTTAGGTTAAAACTCAGGAAAGGTCATGGAGAACTTGTTTCCTATGCTTGCTACATACAAACCTTTCTCGTGTTGGAAAAGGATAGATATGACTATCCCACATCCATTTATGATCCGAGTATGAATAACAATTATGATTCTTATTTTACAATTATATACACATCCTTATATGTAGTTTCGTATGTATAAAACATTTTACCATCATACAATACATATTGAGAATAATAAGGAAGAAAACACCACACATTATTTTCTTATTTGTCATATAGTGCATAAATCAAACAACGAGATCATCATCTATCACAAACATATCCAATATCATCAAAATAAGATCACATATCTCTAATATAAAAATATATATTCCACATACATCCATAACTTATCATATCAAAATCATAACTAAACTCATTAAATAAATTATTGTCAATTATGTCTATATCCATCACATTAAAATCATTATGAAACTCAAGATATAACCCAAACATCAAAATATTTTTTTTTGTGTGTATTAAAAGTCTTTATACATCATCAACAGATTCAAATGATCCTCAAACATAAAAATTCTATTCCTCAAGATCTTAATAAAAAGGCCTTAAAAACTAGTTAGTGAAAATAAAGTTTTCAATCGACACTCCCTTAGACATTTCCCCCCAAATCATCATGCGGGCCTCTCGGTTGGTACCTCATCAAAATATCTAGGTGGTTGACCATGCTTGCAACACTACCTAATGTAATCTTCCATCATCGAGAAAAAACATAAAATATATAAACTCATCTAAAGTCTTTGCCTCACTATGTTCTCATTATAACAAAGCTTATCACACAAGGCCCAGTAGTTAGCCACACTCACATCACCAAGTGGCCCCATCTAATCACTATTTTCAGATCTAGTTACATGTAGCTTAGCTCGTGACATCAATTATCTTTTCACTCAAAATATTTTATATAAGGACTCTCTATCTCGTATATATTTATCTCTATCATCTCTAGCCTATGTGAAATCTTCTGTATAATAGTGAGATGTTGGATCAACCTATCTCTTTCCAAATCACACTATCCCTTTCACCAATAAATGTGCCCCACTTAGATAACACTTTGAATCCTTATCAAAATATAAACTCACTATAGTGGCCTCTAATAATCCCACTCTATCATCCTCATCCCCTCCCTTAGGGCCACCCTATTGTGTAGCCTCTATATGAGCCCATGCATGCCTCTCAAACCCATCTTATTGTCCCCTGCACCACGCTGCATAAGCCTTCATCGACACACATCATAATTCCCCACCACTAGCCCCTGTGCATCCACTCTCACCCATATTCCCTACTCATTTTCCATCTTAAATCACTCTTATATAATTAGCGAGTACACACCCATATATTTTTCATCTCGCCTATAGGTCATTGCTTCCTCTAGAACATCCTAAATAAGTCCAAATTATCACCTAATGTGAATAAATCTGATAATTCCCTCTTGACCTCCATTCTAACCCATATCCACCTATCCCTTTATAGGTCATTTAACTCCCCCTTTAGACCTGTCCATACTAAAAACCTATATAAGGCCTATAAACCGCATCTCCACCCTCTAAGATGGGTAAGAGTTTTCTATAGTGATCCTCACCTCTAACAGGGACCCATGGCTACATGATATAATTGCCACCTCAGAATTTCCACTGGATACTCCAAATCTAGCCATATCATCCATGACACTCTCCTCTTTTAGGCCACTATAATGTGATTGTAGGCCCAATACTCTAGACTATACTTGGAAATATTTATCATGTAGTTCATCAACCCCAAATCTGCATACAGTCCTCCAAGACCATAGTTACCTATGAGCATGTGCCAACAAAGTAGGGGCCCTAGAAATATTTGTGATGTAGTCCATCATATTAGCTATAACCCCAATCAACATCCAAGAAAATTGGCTTCTAGCTAAATCCAAAGAAGGATTAGAATCTAATACCTATCATCATCATCATCATGAATAGGGTATAACCCTCCTCATCATCACTATATAATTATCCATATGAAATATATCTAAAATTATAAACCACATCAATTTCATCATCCCTATACAATTGATGCATCATAGGGTTTCCACCTGCCTCATCAATCACATACACTTATTCACACTATACTTGGTAAGCGGAAGATCTTGTGTATATCGTCTAATGTAACTTCATCTCTCTTGTAGACAACTAGAACATGCTTGTGATATGGTCCCATAACTCAAACAAAGCTAATAATAACCTCGTGTCTCTAGGGATATATAAGTAATGATGCATACCTCCTAATCCAAACTCCTCCAAGTGAGCTCAATCCTCACCCAAAAATCATCACAAACATTATCCAATATCTTTGGGATCTTATCTAGTGTCATCAATCTCTCTCGTATCCTACATCTAGAATAGCCAACAATACACTATCGAAACAATCCATTACCAATCAATCAAATACACTTTAAAAGTCACAAGTTTTTATGTAAACACATGAATCACCAATAATTCCACTTAAATCACTACTGACCTCATAAAAATTGTAAATGACACATAAATTACTAGTGGTTTCATAAAGCAATTCCAAATTTTCATAAAAAAAAAACAAAAATATAAAAAAACACCACTTACCTTAGCATGAGTGGGCATATGTTGTTTATGCATACCTCCAGCCACCACCATCTTGCTAAAATATTTAAAAACCTAAAAATTAGGGGTTTTGGGTCTCTTAGGTTCTCGAATCGTAATAATACCAAATGAACCTCCAAAACACCTTATATATATAATTTTCATGCCCACTTAATTGTTAGCAATTGGAATAATCATCAAAATGTTTTTCCAAATTAATAGTGACATAGGTTAATCACCATCAATTACCTCCCCTTTATCCAAAACATCATTGATTGGCCTCTAAGCCTCACCAAACCATCATTTTATTCATCCTTGTCAACAATTGCACATTTTTAAAAAAATTGCTCCTTTTAGGCGCAAAGACCCTCTAAAATCAAAATCAATCAATCTATATAGAACATTAATTTATCAAATCCATCTTAGATTTCATATCCTTTT
Source organism: Taxus wallichiana var. yunnanensis (assembly GCA_018340775.1). Taxonomy (NCBI): domain Eukaryota; kingdom Viridiplantae; phylum Streptophyta; class Pinopsida; order Cupressales; family Taxaceae; genus Taxus; species Taxus wallichiana. The sequence goes on along the minus strand of CM031240.1, from coordinate 937,494,173 downwards.
AAGGAAACATTATTTCCTTTTCAATCATCAAGTCATACGTTTATAGGGAGAGAACCCATTGGTTCCCCTATCACTTGACTTCATGGTCGTGTAAGCCCACATTTTTGGCAACATCCTTTGTATTGACTTTGTGTTTCTGATACACTATGGATACTATAATATTTCAGAAATATTTTCCCCATACTTCCTACAAGAAATACATCTATAGGTCAAAAACAAATGACTCCCCCTATAACTTGATGCTCTAGCAAAAAATACCACCCTTTTCTCAAAATATTTTCATGTTGATCTTAGGGAATATCAAATGGACACACAATAACACAAAATCGTATTGCATCTAACACAAAATCGTATTGCATCTAGAAACATATTCAAACTAGATAATGTTGCACTTCATTTCAATGACCCTGAGTTTGATGGGGGATCATCAATCCATCACAAATATAATCATTCTAAATTTTTTTCATGTGAATTCTTCATCACATACCACTGAAAAAATGGATAAATTTAGACACCTATTTTTGGTACCCTACTTTATTTATCCATATTCCTCAAATTCACACTCAAAACATTAAACTCTACTATTATAGTATAAACCATTTCGTTACCCTCATAAAATCACACTTTACCCTCAATAAAAATATATTTCACTCACCATAAACCAACAAAACACCTAAAACTCATCCTAACCTATTTTCCCCTAACCATCTAACCTATTAACATCCTCAACATCTTCTTAACCATATTTACTCATCCCCATACAAAAATTAACCCTTTTAGAAGTGGTTGAAACCACTTCCAAGTAGGTTTACGTTCCATTCTCATGTTTAGCCGATCACTTAGATTATTTGGATAGAGCCTTACTATGGGGATGCCTTCTGCTTCTTGTTTCAAATGCAAATGTAGATGTCACTTGTTGATACTTCCACTATTTACCCAAAAATATTTTGACCAATTGAACCGAGCACAACCACCTCTATCACAACTTCTTCCACGAAACCCATCATATCTCAACACACACCTTTACCCATAACCCAACATACATCTAAATCCAAACCCACACGTACATCATCTTCCTCACCTAAACCTATTATTACCTTAGGGGTCACCCCAAGCACCAACCTTACTCATGCACCTATCAAACTAGATTTAGCTACATCCTCCAAAGTCAACACCAAACCTACTTCGTACCCAAGAAGAAGAACCAAGCCCATAGAACCCATACTCTGCTGCATGCCAATCACACCTTCATCACCTTCACCCTTTCCATCCATCTTAGGACCTCAACCTCCCAACATGGTCAAGAAACCTCCACTCGTCAATAAACCAAAAACACAACAGCCCATTCCTTCCTCACAAACCTCTAACATACCCAAGTGCCTAACATGACTTACACCCACACCTGTAACATCTTTACCACCCATACCTCCAATACCCTCAGCAACTTCTTCACTACCCACTACACTTCGGTCTCTATCCATCACACCAATTGTATGACTAGTGTCATCTACCTTCACATGACCTCCGCTATCCCCATGGGTAACTCACTCTGCTCCCCCTTCCCCTTTTCCCTCTAGATCTCATACACCCATATCACCTTTACCCAAGAAGGTGCAACCCAAAGAAAAAAATCCACTACCCTTTAATAAGGTAGTCAAAACAACCATACACCCTCCCGCCCATTCATCCGACATACCCCTACCCAAGAAAACGTGACCAAAACCCAAGACCACTCCCACACCCAAAACCATAGGTCAACCCATTCCCCCTCCTACAAAGATTGTTCATCAACAATCAGCTACACCTACGCCGAAACCCACTTTCACTTCCCATTACAACCCACTAGCAGGGTCCTATGCCAAAATCTTAACCAACCTCCTTGAGACTTCTATCATCACATTATTACTGCTCAGACCTTATGATCCTCTCAAACCCAAGCCAAAAGGGTTTGATGACACTAAAATTTGTACCTACCATCATGTGCCAGGGCACGATGTGGAGAACTGCAAGGCTTTGAAAATTGTCCTTATCTAGTTGTGTCCTCCTGAAGCAAACTTTGACGATGATGACCTTCTTGATGAGGACCTCATTTCACCTACACCCATTTCCACAGTCCTTCCCTCACTGCCTACTCAACAACCATGACCTCCACCCCTCAACTCTTAGAGCCACCCCCAAGATTTGAAATTAACATGGTTCACATCAAAGAACTTGCCACACCATCACCTAAATGTTGTTATGCCCAGCTCACTTCACAAGGCTTTTCTCCCTCGGTAGGTTTTTTCCTATCATGTCATTATACCACTCATCCTACACCTTCTCCATTTACCAACTCCCCTTAGATCAACATGATCCATGTTGTTACCCATGCTTAGAAGGAAAAAGGCAAGGAAAAGATAACTGACTCACCAACCAATCCTATACCCAACATACCATCTACACCCACACCTAAAATCACTATTTGTGGCCCCACATATCCTATTTCTAATGGGGTCACACACTGCACCATGCTAAAAAAACTACACCAATCCCCCTCAAAATTTCCTTATATGACCTCATCCAAACCTTGAAATCCCATCGTCAAGCTCTCATGGAGGTCCTACAATCTATTGAGGTTTTACCCAATGACCCTACACCCATAGCCTCCATTATCACACCCCATCATGTAGCCTCTCTCACCAAATTGCCACCTTTATCCACACCTCACCCTACTCACCAAGTAGCCTCCCTTAACTTCTCAGAGGAAGAGATTGCACCACACCAAAATGATGACACAGACCCATCTCTCTTCATCTCTTTCCACATCAATGATATACGTGTATGACGTGTAATGATTGATGGGGGTGCAAGAATTAATATTATTTCATCCCATGCATTCACTCAAATGCGTATACCTAACAATTACATGCATAAACATCCTGTCATGTTGCATTCATTCAATGATGCTATCACCTCTACACTAGGAACCATCATCCTCCACATTCATGTGGGCCCCCACATTGTTCCGAGTTATTTTATGTTTTTGAGGGGAATTTCAAGATAACATGTTGCTTGGAAGACCATCATGGGTTGTGTTCCTTCCACTTTGCATCATTGTGTAAAGTTTGAGCATGAAGGACACACCTATACTATTCCATCTAATCCATCACCTTTTAAAACATGCAACATGATTTATCGACCCAATGACGTGCTTATACCCATTAAGGCATCTACCTCCATGACCACTACCACTTCACCTACACCTCCGCTTACCAGTATAGTCACTACCTCAACCACACATACCTCCTCCATTCCTACCACTACCACAACCTCCACGGCTAACCCATCAGCCTCCCAATCTGTTAGCTCCACCTCCGTGTTAACCTCCAACACATCATCTATTCCAGCTACCCACATACCAACCACCAATCCCTTGGAAGGCATTTTTCAATGCCTCACTCTGGGGGAATATCGCCTATATAGTGTCAACACATTCCTTACTCCACAAGATTATGTAAGTCTTCACCAACATCCTCACTATGATCACTGCATAGGAGAATACCTCCTTTATGTTCCTCCTCACCTTCATACTAGTCTCACCTATGGGGGACTTGATACTACCACTTACACACCCGAACCATCGTCACAAACCCACCCATTTTCCACTAACTTCCAGCACTCACTAATCACCATTTTTCCCACACCTTCATGCACTTTGATGTGTGTAGAAGGGTTTTGGTTTTGGATTTTATGAGAAATTCTGCCATACTATTATTCCATGTACTACCCATAAACCTAATGACTGTAGTGGTATCGACTTTGTTGAACCACCTACCAAGAAGGCTTGCATTGAGTTGATTGAAGATGTCAACCCTTCTCCACCTTCTTCACCACCATCGCCACCTTCACCGATCGAGTCAATGGATCCAGAATCCATCCCTCCTAACTTTTTTTTCATAAACACCATTTCCTTAGGGCCTTTAACTTATCAACGCGAGGGCGAGGCTCCTTCCTCTCTTCCCTTCCTGTATCCTAAAATGATCGATGATGATACACCTTCAATTAACATCATTCAATGTCAAGATGATGAATCTATAATCACCTCCTCGGTGTAGAAGACTCATATATTCATTGGTTGTTACCATTTGAGACAAAAACATGTTGAATGAATCGACTATCAAAATCAACATTCATACTTAGGATGACCCGCGCATTCTAAAGATAGGGAAATATTTAGATGTTGCTGAATAAGAAGCCATCACTTCTTTTCTCAAAAACCATAACCACGCTTTCACTTGGTCTTACGCAGAAATGCCCGGTATTGAGCCCACCATAGTGGTCCACAATATCGTAACCATTCCCGATGCCAAACCCACAAACAAAAATTGAGAAAATACACCCTCGCATTGCCCTTCTTGTCAAAGAAGAAATTCAAAGGCCTTCTTTCTGTTTCCTTTATATTACCTATTGATAATCCTCGTTTGATTTCTAACATTATCCCTATTACTAAGGTGACAGGGGAACTCCGCATTTGTACAGATTTTGTGACCTCAACCTCACTTGCTCGAAAGATGACTTTCCCTACTCGATATTGACCACTTGGTCGACCTTACCACTCGTCACAAGTTGCTATCACTCATGGATGGCTTCTCGGGTTATAATAAAACCTTACTTGCCCCGCAGGATCAACACAAAACCTCATTCATCACCCCTTGGGGACCTTCTACTATCAAGTCATGCCTTTTGGCCTTAAAAATTCTAGTGCCACATATGAACAAAGCTATGACTTATATATTCCATTGCATCATGTATCATCTATTGGAAGATTACGTGGATGATATCCTTTCCAAATCCAAACACCGCTATAAGCATCTCGCCATCCTAAAAACCATCTTTGACCACCTTATTAAATATTACATTCACCTTCAACCCAAGAAATTTTTCTTCATGGTTCTCTCAGAAAGCTCCTAGGATTTATTATCTTCTTACATGGTATAGAAGTTGACACTTTGCTAAAGTCAAGGCAATTCTGAAATGCCTCCACCCACCAACCTAAGGAAACTCTGTAGCACACTGCAAGGTAAGTTGCATCTATTCACTGTTTCATTTCATAATTGTTTGATGGGTGTTAACCATTTCATCATCTACTCAAGAAGGATGTCTCTTTTAAATGGGATGATGACTGCCACAAAGATTTTGAGGCCTTAAAACAATACCTTCTCCAACCACCCATACTTATCCCACCTAAATATGATCAACCCTTCTACCTATACATCTCAGCTACCGATCACTCCTTGGGAGCCATGCTTGCTCATCGTGATGAAAACATAGGGAACATGTGGTTTATTACATAAGCCATACTCTTTTGCACTATGAAACCTAATATACCCATCCCAAAAAAATTTCTTATCCTTATTTTTCATTACCACCAAACTCCTCCATTACCTACTCAACCACAAGACCTATGTTGTGACCAAAACCAACCCCTTACACTACATGTATGCCAAACCTTATGAAAATCAGCATGAAGCACGATGGCTTATGCTTTTAGCCGGCCTCGATGCCAAATTCATGCATTAAAAGTCCATCAAAGGCCAAGCTATCACCGACCAATTGGTCAACGCACCTATTTCGAGAGATCAACCCTATAATTTTGACTTTCTAGATGAGTCAATTGCTACCCTTTCCCTAGACAAACCCGCTTACCAAATGACACTCTTCTTTGATGGTTCCAAGTGCCAACATGGGGGTGGGGTTGGTATTATCCTCATTCTCGATTGATGGTGAACCCATTCCTTTGTCTTTCAAACTCAATTTTGATTGTACAAATAATATTTCCAATTATGAACCAATCGTACTAGGTCTCTAAGCTACCTATACCCTCGATGTCAAATCAATAAACATCTTTGGTGATTATAAATTTTTCATAAACCAAGTAAATGGTATATACCAATTTTGTAATGAGATACTCAAAATTATAAACATCATGTAGACATACTTTTGACCACCTTTGACCATTACGCCCTTCAAACCATCCCCGTTCAACCAACAAATTAGCAGATACCATGGCCTCGCTTGGCTTCTCAAGTACCTACTTCGCTATTTGATTCTAAAATATTTGTCACCATACAACGACTCCAATCACCCTATTATTTACCTCACAACATTTACTCTATCGAATCAAGTTGCCCCCGACCCGAGTGACCTTTGGTATAAAAAATACTCTGACTATCTTTCTGTCTCCATCTTACCTCCTGATCTCACCCATAATGGACAATGTGCCTTCCTTAAAAAGGTATCTCATTACGTCATCATGGGGGGCCTCCTCTATAAGCACGGCTTTGATGGTGTATTTTCTTATGATACCTCATGAGTTCTGAAATTCCTTATACCATTAGGGAAGTTCATGATGGCATATGTGGAGGTCACTTTAATGGCCTTGTTGTTACTAAGTGTATTCTTTACCTAGGCTATTACTAGCCGACCCTTAACCATGATTGTTGTGACTATGTCAAACATTGTGTAAAATACCAACAACAGCCAACCTTCATCATACACCCACATGCCTTACAGGTTTCCCGTGACTGTGGCCCTTATCTCAATGGGGTTTGGATCTTATTAGAGAGATCAATCCCCATTCTTCCCAATGACATCAATGGATCATCACCACTACCAATTACTACACAAAAGAGGTTGAGACCATACCACTCATATCCATGAAAGATGAGAAAATATGTGAGTTCATCAATCATCACATAAATAATGTAATCATCATCCCCCTAGGATGATCATTTATCACCCTTGGGTGTTTTTAGGAGTTCTAAAAAGATACTATCTTTTAATTTCTTCAAGGCAACAAGGTATTGGGAAGGGCTATCGCTAGCCTTCCCAGGACTAGATTCAACTCCCTGGAGTAAGGTAAAAATTCAACACGGAGATGAAATGAAGACCTTAAAACATAATAGAAATGATTTTTGAAGGTTTGGGGAAGTTTTGCAATACTTGGAGCAGTCTGAGTAAAAACAGGTTCACAAGCCTAGGCGGTACACAGGCCTAAAAACAGTTGTTGGGCTTCAGAAGAAGATTATGGGAGCTCCAGATGGAGTTAGGAGAAAAAAAAAATATCTCTAGAAATAGGATTCCAAGGCCTACATTATGGTGAAATAATATTTTTCACAACACTTTGGAGCATCAGGTCTGCAGGCTAGTTTTTCTCAGGCACAAGTGGAGTACAAAATCAAAAATCCATTTTTAGGGGATCAAATGGAATAATAAAGACATGATACCCACCATTGGATTAAGAAGGAAATTTAAAGTCAGGATCATATAAAATTTTTTCCAAAAATTCCATCGGGAGCTCAAGTTATCACTGTTACAAGTTTAGGACTTAGCCAAATTTTTTGGGAGGACACGTGTCAGCACCAGGAGCCTGGCAGTGGGATTTTGTGTCCCTCACGTCCCCCAAGGTCAGGGAAACCAAGGTTGGAAAAGTGTTCCCAGCCCCCTTGAATCCCTCTCAGCCCTCATATGACCTCTTGGACCCTCATGTGACCTCCAGACTTGACAGTTCAGCCCCCAGGTGCTTTTTTGAAGCATTCATCCCCTGTCGTCGGATCGGGCACCACGTGTCAGCTCCAGGACCACCGTGGAATTTTATGTCCCTTATGAACTTGAGGTGGGGACATCAGACCTTGAAAAATGTGCCCATCCCCTATGGGGAGTCTTTTGGACACCCACGTGACCGCAGTTCAGCCCCCAGGTGCTTATTTGGAGCGTGCATTCCCTGCCGTCGGATCGGGTGCCACGTGTCATGCTCTTGACCACCGTGGAATTTGATGTCCCTTATGCACCTGAGGTGGGGGACATCAGACCTTGAAAAATGTTCCCATCCCCCATAGGGAGTCATTTGGACACCCATGTGACCTCCTTTCAGCTCCCAGTGCTTTAAATCAACTTTTTCCTCCTTCATTCCCTGTCGTTGGATCTAGTGCCACGTGTCACCATCTTGCTCATTGTGGAAATTGATGTCCCTCACATCCCTAAGGTCAGGGACATCAAGCATGGAAAAATGTTCCCAAGCCCTACCTGTGCATATCTTTTTGAAATTTTTCCAAGTGCCACTTTTTTCGCTTCTAACTTCTAACAGTTGTGTGTGCACTTCATTCCTCCATACTTCCTCTGCAACTTTCTTCCATCACTCCACCATTGCAAGAACTCAAACCAGACCTGATAAAAATTCACTCCCCTCCCACTCCATGAAATCATGCAGGTCTCAGAAGGAATCCTCATCAAACACAGAAGGAGAAGCACGAAGCACAAAAGGAGAAAATGGAGAAAACTCCATAGCCATGAAATGAGAAGTTGAAGAAATCTCCCAAATGGATGCATGAAACAACAAGATATATTTTTCTACTCATTCCTCTACCCAAGGCCATCAAGAAGACACCTTCAAACTCCCCCCATGTGTGACAGAGCATCCACAATGAAGAAATCTCCTTTCCGGCTCAACGAAGAAAGAAGTGGGATTTCCCATCAAACCGGTTGTCGGATCGAAGTAAGATTACACATGTGAAGCACCAAAAGAAAAAACCCACATCAAAAATATACAATTTTCTTTTCAAAAATGGAGGAGAAAACCAGACCTACAATTTTGAGGTCCATTAATGGTTGCATACCTAGAAGCACTGCCAAGTCTGAAAATTAAAACTTTAAAATCTCTGGATTATTAAGCGGGGGGCCCAAAATTTCAGAGGGAGGATATTGGGAAAAAAACCCATATCAAAAAAATTTTTTCCATGTCAATCCAACTCCCAGAGGAAAACTTTCTAAAAATAGCAGTCTACTACATAGGAACTACTATTTTGGGAAAGTCATCGATAGAAGAACCTGCGAAGAAGATGAAGACATTGGAGGTGCACTACAACTGAGAATCCACCAGAATGGACATTTTTGGCACTTACTAAAAATAGTAAGTGTGCCCTCGAGCACCTACTAAAAATAGAAAGTTGATCCAGAAGGAATGAGGAACACAGGGAGAAAGAGGAAAACTGAGCACAACATCCAATTGAAGATCGGGGACTTGATTTCTCATACTTACTAAAAATAGTAAGTTGATTTTTATAAGGGAGATATGAAGCCAAAGTGGATGGGTTAGAAGCCTTCTCAGGATTACAAAGTGGAGAATAGTCAGAGAATGGAGCCAAGTCCACTATAGCAACTCATCCTTCAACATAATTCTTCTTCTTCTTCTTCTTCTTCTTCTCTCTCTCTCTCTCTCTCTCTCCTCATATGACACTCTCTCTCTTCAATGTTATATTTTTTGCATTGAGGGTTGCACTTTTTAATATGACTTAAATGACTTTAGAAATATAATGTAAATTAAGTCACCTTGCTATTATAAAAGGGACTTAAATATTTAAAGTGGAATATGAATAGTCTTAAGTCATATTAAGGTATTCAAAAGGTCATGAGGAAGATGATAAGTCACCTCTCATTCTATAAATTGTAATGCCATTCCCATTTCAAAGGGTTGGTGATTGATCTTGTAAACTCAAGAGTATATTGCACCTTGAGAGAACAAAGGAGATAGCCATTTTCTTCTATTCCCCCCCTTCTCAATTTCTTCCATTTCTCCACTATGTACAACTTTTGTTTAAGCAATCAATACAAGAAGAAGGAGTTTCTAGCTTTCTTTGACTAAGGGGTTTCATGATACTTTGTGTTCATCAAATTCTATTTGGTCTTGTTGCTATTTACAGGGTTGTTTCTTCTCATGAATGCATGTGTTGAAGTTTCTAACTAGTGTGTGAAGGAATCTGATTTTCTACCTACAACATTAGTTCTCTTACCTCTTTTCTCACTCCCCTTTCCCACTCTATAGACAAAGACTTCCCTAGCAAGAGATTGCTAGCTTTTCCACAGGGTCAGTGGAGTGCCCTGTTGGATCCTCGGTCGAAAGGCCACCACAAAAATCCACCTTTTCATGTGCATGCACATATGGTAGCTGCACTAGTTAAGTAGAGGGACTTAGATTCCCAGAGCGTTGGCAAAGAAATCCACAAGTTTGTCCACCCAAAAATTTTCTCGCCAACAGTTTTTGGCACCCACCGTGGGGTAGATTTAGCAACATCTGACACCCAAAATATGACCACAAGGTCCCAAAATTCAAAAAAAAAAATCAAATATTAAAAAATTAAAAAAAAAGATTTCATGAAAGTCCATTGCTGAAGGCTACACTGCTGATTTCTACACGTGTGTCTTTTCATATTCCCACTTCAAGAATTTCAAAAAGTTGGCTGAAGGAAGACACACCAGGTTGATCAGGTCGAGAGGTGTTGATGATTTCAATTTTGAGGCTTCACAAAATCAGCAAGAATGAATTAGAGATAATCCATACTTCTTCTCTCAAGCCTCCTCTCCATCTGGATCTTCACGAAGTTCACCGGGCAATCCTATCAAAACTCCTGTGGATACTCCACCTTCAAATTCTCCCATTTTTCAACCACCATTGAGCATTGAGCTCCCAGAAGAAGAAGAATTTGAAGAAGAATTCATAGAAGCAAGAGCAGAAAAGCAAAAACAACAATGGAAGATGAAGAAGAAATACCTCAACCCATTGTTCCATGGGGAAGGAATACGGGCCCGCTTGCTCTTGAGCCACCTCTCCACGATCTACCAACAATGGGTTCCCACAAGAACTTTCCAAAGTTCAAAGGTGACAACACACAACATCCTTGAAGAACACATTGCTGCTTTCATGACATCATGTGGAATTCTTGGTGTCCAACATGAAGATGTTGTTGTAAGATTGTTCGTGGAGTCCCTCCAAGAAAAAGTAGCAGAATGGTTCTACCTCCTACCTTCCCGATCCATCACTTGGTTGGGATGACATCAAGGCTACCTTCGAGGAAAGATTTAAATCAACTAAAGATTGTCAAGACCTCTTGGTGTAGTTGGCTCAAATGAGGAAAGGAGAAAGTGAAATGATGAGAGACTTCATGGCTCATTTTGAATGGTTGCTTCGTAGGATACCGGAAGAAGATTCACCCTCTCAAAACAATATCAAAATATTCTTCATAAATGCTCAATCACCGAGGTAGGATTTCTCCTATGAAGAGTTCAACCAAGGAACATTGTAGATGCACAAAGGAGGGCCATTGAATTGGATGACAATCTCATCCTCTCTGGAAAGATCAAGAATCCATCAAAGGGCAAGGCCCAACATCTTGGAGATGAGAGAACCAATCCATCATTGCAAAAAATTTGGTGAATGAAATGGCCTCTTTGAAGAGGGAATTATTTGAATGAGTTTCTTCTCAAAGAAGCAACATAAATCAGATTGTGGGAGCACCCCAAAGGCTCACCTTGGAGGCCCCACCCATGAACATAAATTGCAGATTTCAAGAAGATGAAGAAGAGCTTGAACAAGAAAGTGAAGGTGGTGGTTTCCTAGAAAGTGATGAGTTTGAGAATGATGCACAAATCAGATTTTGTGAGTATTCTAGAGGTTATGAAGAAGATGAAGAAGATGCACCCAGTTTCTCATGTGTGGTATTCACTCATTCTCAGTCTGAGAAAAGAGCATCTCCCTCCACTTTGCTGCAAAAGAAAAGAAGGTTGATGATCCTCCTATGGCGACTCCAAAAATAAAATAATCAGTCGAGGATCCCCACTTCCATCTTCCATGAAGTCTGCATTGTTGGATCCTGATCCCATAGCAAGTAAGAAGACTCCCAAAATCCCAAGTAAGTCTTCCAATGTCTCTTCCATTTCTAAACCCAAATCTGCTCCTACAAAATCTAATTCCTTGAAAGCTCCTAGTGTGCCATTCAAAATACCATCCATTCCTCAAACATCAAATCCTACTCCTAAGCCTATCCAGACTCCAAAATCAGTCCCTTCACCCCCCTTGTCCACATCTTCTCCCTTTGACTTCATAGAATATGCAAACAAGGCCAAAGTGTAGATTACTGAAAACTAATATTTGTAGACTCATCCTAAACAATTTGAGAGGTTTGTCCGATATATCAGGAGTGGTAGTCTAACACCCAATGTTGTAACATCTAGTTCCAAAGGCATGCTACCAAACTCACCTACACCTCCCTCACAGAACATGCTTTCTCTGAGTGCATCAAATACTGATAAAGTTGAACCTTTCTACATCTCCCTTCTTGTTGGAGAATATGTACTGAATAATTACATAATAGATTTTGGTGCCTCAGACAACATGTGATGCCTTTGAAGGTCACCAAGGCTCTTAAACTTACAATGACTCCACCTAGTGGCTCTTGTTACTCTTTGGAATCAAAAAAGGTCTCACTTGTAGGGAAGGTCAAAGATGCATAGGTGTCTCTCACCAAATTTCTGGACAAGAAAATTTCAGCGATGATTTTGGTAGCCGATGTCCCGGCCTCATTCGGAATGTTATTGAGTAGAAGTTTCTGCCGAGACTTGGGAGGGAAAATTTAGATGAATTGGTCATCCACAACCATACCAGTGAAGGGAGACATGGAGAAATTGCTTCCCGAGAAGAAAATGAGGTACACTATATGAAATTCTGAAGCCCGAAAAGCTAACATCTTGTATCAAGGTAGCAGGAAGATGAATCACTTTGTGGAAACCGAGGAGGAAGAGGATATTCCCATCTTGATAGGGCCAGACATGCCTTCCCAGAGAGATTTGGATTTTGAAGAAGTAGTGAGGAGATTCGAGCTACAAGAGGGCAGCCCCAATTTCTAGATGATGCAAACCATGAAGAAGAGGAGATGGCTCTTGATGATTTTCAAAAAGAAAAATCAGCTTATGTTCTTATCCATGATGAAGACATTTTCACATTCCCATTTGAAGATGAGGACTCCCTTGATCATGTCACCCAGGAAGAGACCAAGCTAGTCTATAATGAGCCCTCGAACAATGAGAAAGAAATGTCTATACAAGAACTGCTTAGAGCCATGCAAAAGAAACTGAAGATCCTGAGCTCAGCCTCGAGCTCCTGATGCAAGCCACAAATTTGCAAGACAAGCTGTGAAGCTGATGTGAAGGTTGGCCATATTGAGATAAGGCAAGATGAAATATATGATGCCACTCTTGAGCTAATGATTGATGGATGCAATACCAAAATGGAGATATTTTCTTTCCCATTTGAAGATGAAGACTCTTTCCATGATGAAGAAATTGAAGAAAGGAGTTTTGAGACCTCTAAAGATGAAGCTCTTTTTGATGAAGGATCGGTAGAGTGCAGTGATTCTCGAGATGATGAGGTAATCCCTCCAGATAGTTTCCTTGAGCTGCAAAATAAAGATTCTTCAAAGGCATATCAAGATGAGCTATAGGAAATGATGAAGCATAACTTTGTGCAAGAAATATTGGATGCAGTAGAAGTTGTGGAAGACCCCGAGTTGATTCTCGATCTCTTCACTCATGCCATGAACATACGGGACAAGTATGAGTTTTCCTCCAATCCTTCCTTCAGTACTCAAATGCCTCACCATGGAGTAGAGATAAAGGATGAATCAAATGTTTCTCATGGAGAAGATGTCAATGAGCATAGGCCTGGGAAAGAAAAGAATCAAGAATGTTCAAGTATTTTGAACAAAAAGCAGCCCTGGGGCAGCGATGAGATGCTCAATGGAAAATCAGCTATATGGATAAACATGGAAGGCAACTGGCACTATGAGACCAACTTCAAAGAACATGAAGGTAGTGGAATTTCCAAGCAAGGACTAGAGCATCAAGAAGCTCACATGGACTCACTCCTACAAAGTAAAAGGACAATCATGGAAGCACCTGGCTTCCATAAACAATTAAGGAAAGGAGGCTACTTTCTGGAACCCATCAATGGCTTCGCAGAACATCATCATTTGGTGTTGCCTCTTCAGGGTAACTTTTGAGAAATGAAAAGTACTTTAGTGAAAGTGGGTTGTCCCCACCTTGTACCATAGGTGATTGATAGGTGTGTTTCCCTTTCTGTTGCATGTGTTTCCCTTCTTGTTGTGTTTCGTGTGTTTCCTTTCCTTTTTTGTGTGTGTGTGTGTTTCCTTCTAATCTTCCTTTCTAGAAGTTGTACATGACTCCATAAGGCCCAATGGATAAGGCACTGGTCAACAACTATATGGTCTAAAATTGAGATTCTAGATTCCCATGTCATGTCTTCACTATGCTCATCCATGTCATGTCCCCAAGCTAGAGCCAAGCTATTGTCATGTGCAAATGTGCAACAAGGAAATTGACAATTTCCAAGCACGACAACGATACCCCAGTGTTAATTTTTTCAAGTCCCATCATTCCAAGACACCCCGGTCTATCCAATCAGTCCAAATGACCTCCTAATAATGTAATCTCATCCCCCTAGGTGATTTAGGTAAGTCTATTCATCACCCCTAGGTGATTTTAGGGAGTTCTGAAAAGATACTATCTTCTGGCAGTATTGGGAAGGGCTATCGCTAGCCTTCCCAGGACTGGATTCAACTCCTTGGAGTGGAACGGAAGGTAAAAATTCAACACGAGATGAAATGAAGACCTTAAAACATAATAGAAATGATTTTTGAAGGTTTGGGGAAGTTTTGCAATACTTGGAGCAGTCTGAGTAAAAAACAGGGTTCACAAGCCTAGGCGGTACACAAGCCTAAAACAGCTGTTGGGCTTTAGAAGAAGATTATAGGAGCTCTGATGGAGTTAGGAGAAAAAAAATATATATCTCAAAAATAGATTCCAAGGCCTACATTATGGTGAAATAATATTTTCACAACACTTTGGAGCATCAGGTTTGCAGGCAATTTTTCTCAAGCACAAGTGGAGTACAAAATCAAAAATCTGATTTTTCAGGGATCAAATGGAATAATAAAGACATGATACCCACACCATTGGATTCATAAGGCCATTTCCAGTTAGGATCATATAAAATTTTTCCAAAAAATCCATCAGGAGCTCAAGTTATCACTGTTACAAGTTCAGGACTTAGCCAAATTTTTGGGAGGACACGTGTCAGCACCAGGAGCCTAGCGGGATTTTGTGTCCCTCACGTCCCCCAAGGTCAGGGACACCAAGGTTGGAAAAGTTTTCCCAGCCCCCTTGAATCCCTCTCAGCCCTCATATGACCTCTTGGACCCTCATGTGACCTCCAGACTTGACAGTTCAGCCCCAGGTGCTTTTTTTGAAGCATTCATCCCCTGCCGTCGGATCGGGCGCCACGTGTCAGCTCCAGGACCACCATGGAATTTGATGTCCCTTATGCACTTGAGGTGGGGGACATCAAGACCTTGAAAAATGTTCCCATCCCCTATGGGGAGTCTTTTGGACACCCACGTGACCGCATTTTCAGCCCAGGTGCTTATTTGGAGCATGCATTCCTTCCGTCATCGGATCGGGTGCCACGTGTCATGCTCTTGACCACCATGGAATTTTATGTCCCTTATGCACCTGAGGTGGGGGACATCAAGACCTTGAAAAATGTGCCCATCCCCCATAGGGAGTCATTTGGACACCCATGTGACCTCCTTTCAGCTCCCAGTGCTTTAAATCAACTTTTTCCTCCTTCATTCCCTATCGTTGGATCTAGTGCCACGTGTCACCATCTTGCTCATTGTGGAAATTGATGTCCCTCACATCCCTGAGGTTAGGGACATAAAGCATGGAAAAATTCCCCAAGCCCTACCTATGCATATCTTTTTGAAATTTTTCCAAGTGCCACTTTTTTTCGCTTCTAACTTCTAACAGTTGTGTGTGCACTTCATTCCTCCATACTTCCTCTACAACTTTCTTCCATCACTCCACCATTGCAAGAAATCAAACCAGACCTAATAAAAATTCACTCCCCTCCCACTCCATGAAATCATGCAGGTCTCAGAAGGAATCCTCATCAAACACAGAAGGAGAAGCACGAGAGCACAAAAGGAGAAAATGGAGAAAACTCCATAGCCATGAAATGAGAAGTTGAAGAAATCTCCCAAACGGATGCATGAAACAAAAAGATATATTTTTATTCTCATTCCTCTACCCAAGGCCATCAATAATACACCTTCAAACTCCCCCATGTGTGATAGAGCATCCACAATGAAGAAATCTCCTTTCCGGCTCAACGAAGAAAGAAGTGGGATTTCCCATCAAACCGGTTGCTTGGATCAAGTAAGATTGCACGTGAAGCACCAAGAAAAAAACCCACATCAAAAATACAATTTTATTTGCAAAAAAGAGGAGAAAACCAGACCTACAATTTTGAGGTCCATTAATGGCTTTGCATACCCAGAAGCACTGCTGGTCTGAAAATTAAAACTTTAAAATCTCCTGGATTATTAAGCGGGTGGGCCCAAAATTTCAGAGGGAGGATATTGGGAAAAAAACCCATATCAAAAAAAAATTGTTCCACATCAATCCAACTCCCAGAGGAAAACTTTCTAAAAATAGCAGGTCTACTACATAGGAACTACTATTTTGGGAAAGTCATCGATAGAAGAACCTGCGAAGAAGACAAAGACATTGGAGGTGCACTACAGCTGAGAATCCACCAGAATGACATTTTTGGCACTTACTAAAAATAGTAAGTGTGCCCTCGAGCACCTGCTAAAAATAGAAAGTTGATCCAGAAGGAACGAGGAACGCAGGGAGAAAGAGGAAAATTGAGCCGCAACATCCAATTGAAGATCGGGGACTTGATTTCTCATACTTACTAAAAATAGTAAGTTGATTTTTATAAGGGAGATATGAAGCCAAAGTGGATGGGTCAGAAGCCTTCTCAGGATTACGAAGTGGAGAATAGTCGGAGAATGGAGCCAAGTCCACTGTAGCAACTCATCCTTCGGCATAATTCTTCTTCTTCTTCTTCTTCTTCTCTCTCTCTCTCTCTCTTTCTCTCCTCATCTCTCCACTCTCTCTCTCTTCAATGTTATATTTTTGTGTTGAGGGTTGCACTTTTTAATATGACTTAAATGACTTTAGAAATATAATGTAAATTAAGTTCACCTTGCTATTATAAAAGGGACTTAAATATTTAAAGTGGAATATGAACAGTCTTAAGTCATATTAAGGTATTCGAAAGGTCATGAGGAAGATGATAAGTCACCTCTCATTCTATAAATTGTAACACCATTCCCATTGCAAAGGGTTGGTGATTGATCTTGTAAACTCAAGAGTATATTGCACCTTGAGAGAACAAAGGAGATAGCCATTTTCTTCTATTCCCCCTTCTCAATTTCTTCCATTTCTCCACTATGTACAACTTTTGTCTAAGCAATCAATACAAGAAGAAGGAGTTTCTAGCTTTCTTTGACTAAGGGGTTTCATGATACTTTGTGTTCATCAAATTCTATTTGGTCTTGTTGCTATTTGTAGGGTTGTTTCTTCTCATGAATGCATGTGTTGAAGTTTCCACCTTTTCATGCTCATACTGTATAGTAGTTGCACCAATCTCGAAAGTCCAAAGCGTTGAAAATCCAAATTTTGTCACTAACGACTTCAACCATTCTATTGTTAACTTTTAGTCCTACCTCACTTTTTGCCTCTTTCCATGCTCATTCCTTGAACACTATCCACTTCGACACTTCACCAATGATTAAATAAGAGTCATGTACATAGTCGTCACTTTTTATCTTTCTTGAATATGTGTACTAAGACGCTACACATAGCATGATTCTCATGGATACTTTTCATCTATTTTTAGATGAGATCCAATGGTTGTTTCACCTAGCTTTATGAAAAAGAATCCTATTCTTCACCTTGGTCTTGTCCATGAATCAAAGCCCTCATATGGGATCTAACTCCTTGAGTCAAACTTCCAATAAAACAATGACTACCTCAATAGGACATTAAAATTTCTATGGGTGCATGATCTTGTCCTCTCGCTAGAGGCTTGTCATGCCCTATACTCGGAATATGATAAACAATCTATCCCACCCATCGCGGTTGGTCCCGATAGTACCTAGCCTCTTCTCTCACCTCCCACAACGTGATACAAGCACGGTCTGTGGTGGACCCATTGGCCTCGACCCTATACCTATCCTCTCTGGGACCCTATCCCACCACCGCTATGAACTGGGACCTGTCTGGTGCATGTGGTCGTGCCATCGCTCCTGCCCTATGCTTATATATAGGCTTGTAAAGCTCCATTTTGTTCATGTGTCATGGCCAATCGGCCCTTTAACCCTATCACTTGTGCTTGTAGGGCGGCCACCCAAATGTCATCACCATCTCCATCTCCATCCCCACCCTAGCCATCTAGGGCCTCGAAAGCTATCCACTTGTGCATGTAACTCGGCCACCTCCCCCCTGAACTAGTTAACTATCCTTGGACCATACCCAACTGAGTAATCAGGGTCACCACCTACCCCTGTAGGGTGTCTCTCTATACCATGATAGTGGCTAAATCCAGCTGCCCCAGCCTAGGTGGTACTTCTCGTAAATGAACCGCCCACCATTGTTTGTATCTATATGTAACCCTGACATCATCAATCTACTGGTCTACCACCTACTCCTCCTACCTTGTGGGCACTGTCGGCTATGGTAGAGGAAATGGCCTCTCCACATCATCTCTCCTATACTGTGGGAAGGGTGGAGGTATGTCCTGTAGTAGTCCAAACTACCATCTAACCCTATCCATTGGGATCATCTCATGCTCCCTGGCATGACTCCCCACTATCCATCTCAATAGATGAAGACCATTTAACTCATCATGTATCCACCTATATGAGGGATAACCCACATATGGTCTCCATATGATGTCCACTCCAGATAACCCTCCAATAAAAGCATGTAATAGGCTACATCATGTGTAGCCCTTTCTATTTGTTGCTATCCAATAACAAAAATACCCGTAATCTATACCCCACCCACACTAATCTCAAAGTGGAAATGCATCTCGCTTAGGGCATACCTATTGCCGCACATAAATTATGTGCTCATAGGTCCAACAATGTAGTAAAAATGTGCAACATAGGCTGAACTTGCATTGACGCGCATATGCCCACAAACTCTATGTATAGTTGCACTAGGAATACTGCACCCAGAAAGCGTGTCTGATCCATCACCATGTCATGTAGTACCCCCATCAATGAGTAAGGAAATCTCCCTCCCTCTGCATCTGGTAGTGCAAAACAACACACTGCCTCGATCAATAAAATAACTAGCCTTGTCTCCTCTCGAATGGGTTGTGTACATCCCTCTATAACTCGAGACTAAAACTATTACATGTCATGTCTGTTAGTCCCTCTCCAAAAACTATCAGCATCAACTCCTCTGAGGCCTTGGAGGAGATCGAGTACACCTACATCCCTAGTATCAGTAGCCGTAGGATCCTAAACACATCCTCCAGGGTAACTGTCATCTCACCCATCAGTAGGTGGAATGTGTTGGTCACTAAATCCCATCTATTGATGAGAGAAACTATCGACACAACTACTGCACCACATACCGATAAAGACCGAACCCCAATCAAGCCCACCTCCTCCGTATGCTGCCACTCTTAAACTCCATCACTGCGCTTCACACTCTCAAGATCATGGGTGGCACCCTATCTCTCATCCATAGCTAATCTCTCCCCTACATCCAACATAAAAATCAAATTAATATACCTTCATCCTACCCATACTCATCCATGACACCTCACCTATACCCACTGTCTCACCTCTTTCTGTCTTCCTAACCTACCTTCTTATCACATTTTCTATCTACCCTTCCCTATCTCACCCACTCAACCTAGGACCCTTTTGACCCCTTTTTCTCCAAAACCCAACCGGTGTCGGTTATCTCTAACCGACCTCGGTCACCCCTAAACCGACATCGATCACCTATTTTGTGACCAATACCGGTTTGATCCTATTGACGCTTGCATAGCCTAGACCAACATTTAGTCACTATCACGGTGAAAACCGTGACCCCCAAAACCCTACCCTCTCAAAAATATCCCTCTCTTGACCCTTCTACCCACCCATTCTCCCCTACACTTTACCTTAACCCCATCCTACCCCCTATTCACCTACTTACCTCTCTCCCCACTCCTATTCTACCCAATTCACCCTCCCACATTTCAAATTTTATTTCCCCCCAAAAACAAAATAAACCCAATTTTCTTTCCCCACCCAACCTATCACCTAATCTACCTCACTAAACACAACATGGGTTTGATCCTTACCTCATCATGTTGCCATCATTTGTGGTGGCACATCCGACTATTGCACCGGTGGCCCACTGACTATTGCACCGGTGGCCCACCTAATCCCTCTCTAGCCTCTACCATCACCAATCACTAACCGTGCCTCCAACCAATCAAATCACTCAATCTGATCCTATGGACCCGCCTCTCAACTACCAAATCACCTACCATTTTCCTTGCCAAATTAACTCTGTTATGTCCAAACACTTTCCAACTTTCCCTCTCTCTCCTATCATTTTATCAACTCTTAAGAAGACAAATGATTTACAAAAAAAATGGATTTTTTTTTATAACATCCTTGACCTCATTGATGTCAATTTTACCTTCACCAACATCGATCACGTGCCCTACTTTACCATGGTCGGTTACCCTATACCGACATCGGTTACCCTTAACCAACATCGAGTTACCCTCTCTTCCACAAATCCCGCACTTTCACCCTATTACCCTACCTGTCACTCTTTTTCCCTCACCCAATGCTTACCTTGACCATTCACCTCACCCTCATGACCTAATCATTTACTACCTAACGTCATCCTCATGTGGGGACTCATTATTTTACCCATGCCATGACCTATATTTTTGAACCCGTAACATCGCTGAGACCTTTGACCTCATCTGTTTGCTATACATTATGGCACTTAAGCTTACTGCGTTGATTAACCTAATGACCTTACCTTGTCCCTTGTCATGACCATTTATCCTTACCCAACCCTCGGTGTCACCGGAACATACCTAAACGTTCCTAGACCAAACATGCGTCATGTTTCTGACCATATCATATACCTTGGATACCAGAATCACCTCAACCTTGTTTGGATAAACCTATCAAACTTTGAGAATGTAGAGTCTATCAGCTCTTCACTTGGTACTTGTGATGCGCTTTATACATGTACATGTGTTTGATGTTATTATTTGATCTTGATCCTTTACATAGATTACCCGAGTAGACCTTTTTCCTTTTTCCCCATTACCCACCTTCCTCTTCATCACATTCACCTTTTAATCAAACCACTCACCACTTCTACCTTCTACCTTGTCAGTTCCTAGTTTGAGGGGGATCACCTTCACCCACACATGGGGCAACCACATCTTATTTTTGTCAGCGTCACTTACCAATACAAGCTACATGACAAAAAGGGGCAAAATGTAGACACTAAAATTAGGTCATACTCCCCTTGGTCCCCCATTAAATAAATACCTTGAACACATCCACCTAGCCATGGCCCCCTTCACCCCACTATAATATTAATTTAATTAAATTAATTCATTATCCTCACCATATTTATTATTTAAATATCCTAATTGGGATAATGCCCACATATCCACCTCACCTAGACACCTCATCTAGCCACCTCACCCTAAGACCTATTCTTAGTAAGTTGCCATAACTAACTAAGACCTACCCAAACCCTAAAAATCAATGCCTACATTCCCTCTAACCACATTCCTTCTTGTTAGAAGGAAGCCTCCATGCTAATCTGCGGAGTAAATGAAATGAGATCCCATAAAATCAAAGGGATCTTCCTAGTTTAGTAAACCTCGAAATACTACCTTAATCGACACACCGATTACCCTTGACCGCCATTGGTTAATCTGGAACCACCATTAATTACCATTTAAGTCCCAAAAACAACCTTATTTTGAGGTTGGTACATTTCTAAGAGAGAGATACATCTTCTCGAGAACAAGTGATGAAATAGAGTTGCATGCAAGTAGAACCAACATCTATATGAGCATTAGGACATCCATATCCAATACCTGAAGCAACCACGAAGCCATTTGTCTTCACGGGAGCATCTAGGGAAGCACCAGCACTACATCAAGTTCATTCCATTTGATCACCCACCATTGCCAACTAGACATCAAGCTTGTAGAAATAGTAAGTTTTGTTAACCTACACTGATTCATTGTCATTTGAGCAGATCCTTTTGCTTCTGTTGTTAGTTTCTGCTCCCATTCCCATTCCCCACCATTTTACCTCCATGCAAACTTGACCATATTTTTATCCACACCCCTACATTGCCCATACCTGGACCTAAATCATTCCTATGCATACCTCGATTCATATGAATCTCGCCATTTCCCTTCAACCTTCATCTAACCCTAGATCTATCACTCAGCCAAGTCTTGTCGGTTCTCCTATACCCGACCATACCGACACCAAGTCACCTATAACCGTCACCGGTTAGCCTAAACCAACATCAGTCTTTGTGTCTTTTACTAGAAATGCATATTAGAGCCAAAAACCACCACTAAATAGCCTAAATTGTTCGTAACCTAACCTTGACTAGTACCAAGATACCTCGACAAAGACCTTGACCTCTAGATTCAATCATAGCCTAGCACATTGTGAATGAATTTGCTTATTGCAAATGAATGAAATACCTAAATCATTTTTAGTATAGTAGGATTTACTTTATTATCAGCAATAAGTTGTTTTAAATAGTGGATTGGTAGCCGTGCTTAGGAAGTATCACACTTCCTAGATCTAGCACATGCTAGGTAGTCCACTGCATATATTGTTTAATTTTTATTTGGTGGTCTTTTGTTTCATTTCAAGTAGTTCCTCCAAGAAAAAAGGAAGCTCTTACGATCAGCTATGGATCCAGAAGTCATATGTGCACAACAACCTACAATCAACATCTTAACAAGTATTCCGCCTAGCCCATTACCCTTATTTGTTTTGTCAACATTCTTAGAAACCTAATCCAAAATCGATGAAACAACTAGTTAATCAAAAAATAGATCCCCTCATGAAGAAAGAGTTATCTAAAATCATTGAGGTGAAGATTATTTTTCTATCGATGCTCTACCCGGGTCGAAAATCTAGTTCCTATACATAAAAATAATAGGAAATTAGACTCTGCGTTTATTTTAGAGATCTAAACATGGCATCCTCAAGGATCATAACCCTTTTCCTTATATGGAGAAAAATTTGTAGATTATGGCCGGCACGCAGAGATTCTCCATGCTAGATGGATATTCTAGATTAAATCGATCCTCATCAAAGAAGTGGATCAATTCAAGATAGTGTTTACAACCAAGTGGGTAACATATGCATACCATAATATTCCCTTTGGTTTATCTTTTTTACCTTGATGACATCAAATTCTTATCAAAGAAGGGCCGAGATCATATTGAACATCTAGAGAAAATTTTTGAGAGGTGTCGTAAGTTTGGGTTATTTCTCCACCCCAATAAGTGTATTTTTGTTGTAGTATAGGAAATCTACTAGGCCATGTGGTTTCAAAGGACAAAATTGCAATTTATCCTTAGCAAATTTCATCCATCCTAGCTCTTTCCCTTCCAAAGACACAAGAAATCCTTGAAGTCCTTCCTTGGTAAGATCAATTTCATTAGAAACTTCATTCCTAACTTTGTAGGACTAGTAAGGTCCATCACCATGATGTTCAAGAAAGACATAACCTTTAGGTGGGAAGAAGGAAGAGAAATATTCAACAAGATTAAGAAAGATATTGCTTGTGCGCAAACACTCATTAACCCAGTTACTCAAATGAGTTCATCCTTTACGCTTATGGTGTTGATGTAAGTGTTGTTTTTGTCCTCACACAAGAAAATGAACAAGGAATGGAACAACTAGTGGCTTTCTTCAGTTAGACACTAAACAATTATGAATTAAGATACAAATCACATGAAGAAACAAGTCTACGTCATAATGTGTGTTTTCAAGAGCATGCTTCCCACAAACCACATCATGAGAGAATTCATCATGGGATCATAGATCGTTAGAAAAGAGCGTGATGGGTGACCAAAATCATGGAGTATGATGTGACTATCAAATATTAAAGATAGTTATAGGAAAAGTGTTGTATAAGAAGCTTGTTGAGGATGCACATAATGTACCCGAGGCTTCATTATTTTTGGATAAATATCTCTTGCGTGAAGAAATTCAATAGAATACGAGATCCTGACATGTGTGACTAGATGAAGGACATGATTACATTCCATTCTTAGGGTGCATACCCTCCTAGATTAAACAAAGCAAAGAGAAGACATATAAGGCTGAAATCTATTCCTTATGTTCTAATTGATGGCCTTCTCTTCAAAAAGAATCTTGATGGCATGTTGTTGAGATGTATTGATGACGTGCAAACTAAAAACGTGTTAGCATAATTTCATGATGGATTCCTTGGTGGACATTTCTATGGCAATACTATAGAAATGAAGATCATAATTACAAGAATGTTTTGGCCTAGCATATTTGCGGCGTGCACAAGTGGGTCCAAAATATAGAGAATGCTCTTTCTTTACAAGTAAGAAGAGATTAGTAGCACTTACCCTTTGACCAATCCAAGCGGATTATCCTTTTGCACAATGGGGTATCAACTTCATAGGCATGATCAATCCTCCTTTAAGAGTTGGACATAAATGGGTGCTAAAAGCTACGTATACTTCACCGAGATGGAAAAAGCTCTGCACTCAAGGAATCAATTGAGTCACATCCTTAACTTTCTCTGGAGGGGCTTGTTACAAGGTTTGGTGTTACTCTAACAATCATTTCGATAATGTAAAAGCCTTCCTTGGTAATAAAATCACTAATTGAACTCTTATTTTTGGTATATACTTGAATAATTCTTCCAACTATTACCCTCAAGGTAATGGTATGAAAGAATATACTAACAAGAAATTGATCATAATCATAAAGTGCATAATGAGCATCAACTAAAGATAGTTGCATACAAAGGTCTTACGCATGCTCTGAGCAGATAGAGTCACGGTGAAAAGGAAATAGGTATTTCTCTATAAAAAATTGTCTATGGAAAGGAGAGTACACTTCCTTTTATACTTGAGTTCAATTTTTGTCACTTGCCCAACAAATGGAATTCAAAGGCGTGGACTAGTAGAGAAATCATAATGGAAAAGCTTGTTTAACTTGAAAAATCAAGGAATGTTTTCATAATCAAGCTAGAACAACATTAGAAATCCACAAAGAAGTTTTGATAAAATTCTAGGCTTTAAGATTTAAAATTTGGGGACTTGGTCTTAAAATGGGATGCTTGAAGAGCCAAACTAGGGTGGAATTCAAAGTTTGATTTAATTTTGAGTGGCACATACATTATCAATTCATGCAAAGAGTAACTCTTTCGAGTTATCTCATCTTGATGGAGGCACAATTTCAATCCCACTAAATGGGATTTATCTCAAACCCTTCCATTAAGTTTCCCGCATCATATTGTATATATTAGAGTAGTTTTAATTTCTCTCCAGTCCACTACACGCACATTGTCTTACTTGTACATAGTTATTTCCTTTCATGTGCTTCCCTGCATGCTCTTTTTTTTCTTGCTAGGATTTCATTCATCTTCCATTAGTCTTGAATAGTTTTTTCAGGGATCCATAATAGAGTTTAGAAATGTTTCTTCAAGTGACTTCAAGGGAAATTATTCCAGGTTATAGATTAGAACATATTATCAAGAAGAATCCATGCCCATGGATGCTCCAAGTTGCCGATCTATTTCATCTATCGATAGATGGCTCAAAACTATTATCCAAATAAATCCCCTAGTTATTTAGATAAATTGCATTTAAATTCTAGCTCTGAGGTCCTCGCACATTCTCTTGGTCGTAGATTCCTCAAGAGCCTTTACATGCTCCTCCTTCACTTCTTATTTTCATTTTCTTGTTTTTTCTATTTTCCCCTCACATGCACTCTCTATGTATTCACCTTCATCTCAGATTACATGCACCCTTCATGCACACCTTAGTTGTACTTCTCAAAATTAGCTAAGTACTTAGCATCCTCATACACATTTTTCTCACATGCCACACATTACTTTGTAATAATTATGCCTCAACCATACATTCCTCTGGCAAGTGTTTGTCCCATTCCTCTCATGTGTGTTCCTTACCCATGTTTTCCTCCACCACCTCACTCTTCTCGCACACATGCTTTTGAACCTTCTTCTCTAACATCTTGTGCCACATCATAATTTGAAAACCTCGAGTGTGATACACACAAGATATCAAAGTACACCAATAGGGCAATCGAATCCTCACAACAAATAAATATGTGACACGTGGTAGAAATGACAAAGAACTTACATAGTTGGCCAAATCTTTAGTCAATCAACGCGTGCCATGTATCTTGCATGCCCATATTTTACCTCGAATCTTGTGACAATCATAAATCATATTCTAGTGCTCAGATCCTTCCATGCTCATACTTTTTGGAAATTTACTAATGTTATCTACAATGTAGAACATTTAAATTTCAAAGGGATTTGTTATGTGAGAAGATGTAAAACATCTATTATGCCATTAATGAGTAGATCTGATTGCTTCAACCACCTGATTTGATATGAATCTCACCTCCTTCCTTCTCCTACACACCAAATAGGCATGAGGAAGAGTAATTTTCACATCCATGGGAGGATTTGTAGGCATTCAATGCTTACTATTGGTGGTTGTGTTTCAAATTCTTGTTTTCCCTCCTTATCCTCTTCTTGTCTCATTATTCATCTATAAATGTAAGATTTTTTCTCATCAGTAAAGGGTTGGAAATGTTTACATTCTCTAGTAATTGCTAAGGATCCTATATCTTTGTGTTTTGTGTCACAGTACTTCTACATCTTGTTTTGCATTTGAATATCAGATTTTAGAAACCATTATAACCAATTGTGCATACCTAGGAGTAATAGAAGCTTCATTTTCTAGTTATTCTCTATGTTGACTTGTCTCTATTATTATTTCTTCCCTACTCTTTTGATTATGTGTTTGTTGTGTCACTTTAAGTTCCTTACAACTCCCGTTGGTGCTCATTTCAATCTCACCCCTTTTTCATTTAAAATTTCCAGCCCACCTGGTTAGAAGTATTTTTGTCTCCCTATATGGATGCATGAAAAATTTATCCTTCATTTAGATGTCATTGTCAGTCTTTTCCTTGGGTCATGGATCACATTAAGTCTTGGTATTATTTACAGTCTTCTCTCCATGGGGAAAAATTGTAATTTGGGAGTGAATGTTGGGGTTTCCCCTTCCTTTTATTTTCAACAACATGTTTTCCCTATCAAATTTTATCCCAATGCCCGTGGATATGTGGTCTTCTTTGATTGGACACGGCATGGCGGGTCTATTTGGTAAACTTGTCACTTTTTGTCACATTTGTAAAAAATGCCAAATTGGTCCTGTGGCTCTAATGAATTCTAATTGGCTACTCAATGATATGAAGCAGCAGAGAAATTTCTTACTTTGGCCCCAAAAATATGTACACATGTCATAAATCAAGTGGTTATGGGAAGGTGGGTCACTAGAGGTGTTTGGAACTTTTATCTTTATTATGAAAAAGGAATAAAGTATAAAAGTGAAGTGCGGCCCCGCTAATGCCCACATCGAAAGTTAAAAGTGGGGAGGTGGGTCGCGGGCATTTTGAGATTCTCGATTTTATTTTGAAAAAGAATGAAAGTCATAAAGTAAGCCATAGCCCCGTTGACACCTAGGAAAACCATGTGTGAATCCTATATCTAAAGCGGATGTGAGGGTAACATTTTCCAAAAATGCACAATTTCTTTAAGTGATACAAAATGTGAAAAGCACCCTCAAGCCCGCTTCAACTCAAATATTTTCCATGTGGAGGGCCTGTACTTGTTTGGGGTCTCCACTTTTGGGCACCATATCAAAAGTGCATCGAAGAGACACGTGGAGGCTTCCACTGGCTCCTCTTTAATTTGAGACTTTTTCAATGATTGATGCAAATTTCTTGGGCCTAGGAAACATGGAGAGCTTGCACTCATTTGAGGTCCCACCTCTAGACTTCATCTTTGAAGTTACGTCAAATAAACACATGGAAGCTTCTGCTGGACCTTCCCATGCTTGGAATTTTCAACGACCGATGTAACTCTCTCGGGTTTTGAACACATGGAGGGCTGTGCTCATTTGGGAACCTGCCTCTAGACTTCACCTTTGCATTTGTGCCAAGGAGACATGTGGAGGCTTCCCGCTGGCTCCTCTTTACACTTGGCTGACTTGGAATCGTAGCACATATATGTGGTATAATCCATGCAAGGACACTCATTTCTAAGAGGCATGAATGCAGTATCTATTATTCAAAGTGTATTATCAAAGGTGAAAAGAATTTCTTGTCCAGATCAAGCCATATGCAGCCACTTGAGAATTATTAAAAAGGGTATTTCTTGTAAGAAAAAATAAAATAATGATAAAAAAGACTGTCAAAATTTATTACATGGCATCCCAGTCATAGTTGAGGAACTAAGAAATGTGACCAGTTCATGATTTATCCACCTAGCAACAGAAAGTAAGATATTGTCAAGGGAAGAAATATGATTATATGGTATGTTGTAAATAGGAATATTACCTTGAAGATTTAGACTTTTGAGGGGAAAATTTGGGATGAGTGAGTGAGTGAAATTTTATAAATGCAATGAGAATACTATTTCATAGGGGGTTAATGTTTCTAGAAATTTTGAGAAAAAACCATTTTCCCAAGAGACTGCCCGAGAAACCTATTTATTTTCCCGTGTTTTAGATTTAGTCACGTCTTGATCAAAGAATACTTGGCAAAAATCACACAAGGAGTTTGTGTGGGGTAGAAGGCTAGGATTGAAGGCATGGAAGGACAGGAAGGACCCGCACATGGAAGGTAGGTTTGGATTTCAGGACTTAGCTGATTTTGGGCATGAGGATCTATTTTTGGAAGATGGTATGTGGAACACATCAATGATGCAGAGAAGTGCATGCCAAGCATTGTCTATATCTAGAAGAGCAGTTCAAACATCTATGCATGGAGGCAAGCTAAGAATGGAATGAACACTTCAATTATCTATAAGGGGATATAGATAGTGCACTTGCATGTGTGGCTATAATTGTAAATGGCATGTGGCTATTAATAGCATGCAACCTATTTCTAGAGTAGTTAAGTGGTGAAGGGAAAGTCCCCACCCTATATATATGATGGTTAGGTGCATAGTAAAAGAGAGATCTGTATGATGTATCAGAGGGATATAGGCATGTATGTATGATTCTGAATATGTGTATCAGATTCATATGCGCCTTAAGATGAATTGACAGTACTATAAGGAGCTTCTATACTTATTAATAGATGGAGGATATTGGCTGAATCTAAGTGTCATTCTGTAATTGAGTAGTGCATGTTAGTGTTTAATCATGATTATTGTTTAAGCTCATTCTTTCATAGATCTGTGGGTAGCATGCGTTGTAGAATGATGGATTAGTCATGAGTCTTTATGGTTCTTTCTTCATTATGTGTCATCCTGTTATAGCAACCCTAAAGAGGGACTTGGTACCTTTATGTGCTTTGGGTGAGTGCTCAGTCTAGGTTGAGTGATGTGCCAGCGCGACTAGGGTGTTATCTTACAAATTCTAGGCTGCATCATTGGTTCATTGCCAGGACCTCTTTTTCATTTGTTTTCAGAACGGTTCATGATGAAGAAGTACCGGTTAACTCTAGTAAGTATTGAGGAATGGATACACGATCTGGAGGAAGAATATGCACGACGGTTCAGCAATGGATCTAATTTTAATGCACGCACTTGGGTAGAATAGAACCTATACGACAGCTTATATGAGAGATTTTTTACTATCTTTCCAGTAGAACTTTATGAGTGGCTTACAACTTATGCATCTCAGTGGAATTGGAGATATCACGCACTTGTTTGGACACAGGAAGAATTTTAGGCTCTTTATGATGTTGATCTAATTTGGACTCACATGGTGGATACGTGGTTTCATGGTGTTCTAAATAGTTATATTCTGGAATATTCAATTTCAATGTACTCTTTCCCAGAGGTCGCTGAATTTCAGTTTTTGAGGTATCCAAGAGGAATGTATTTGCACGGTATTCCACTAGCAATCAAGATCTTGATGGTAACTTTGAACCTGGAGAGTAAACCGATGGCCAACTAAACTTCACCATGTGTGAAGGTAGGAATAGGTTTGGTATTAAGATGGCGGACCTAGCAACAGAAAAGTAGAGAGAGGAAAGGCGGCTTAAGTATAATGAGGTGTGCAAGAGGGAAATAGAGAAGTAGTGTTCCATTGTAGAAATTATGGCGTTGAGGAGAGAGATGGCTCGTGAAGGATTTATGGCTCACATAGAGGATGTGGAGCTAGAGCATCAAGAACTCCCCCATCTTGGAAAGCATGATAGAGATCCCTTCTTAGCCTCGCATGGAAGTACGCTAGTAGAGACTACTTGGGCCACATGCACGCATCTTAATCCACCTAGTGACCTAGCCTTTGCGCTTGGTTTTTCAGTATCTAGTACGACAAGTACTCAACAAGCTAACTTGGGAAGTAGGAGAGTAGGAGTAAGCTAGGGATCAAGTACATCAATGGCAGGATAGACAAATTCAATGTTATATGGAGGAGCATTCTTGGGCACATCATCCACATAGAATGTGAGCACGTAGAATGTTGGATTCACCTCTAGAAGTGGAGCTACCTCACAGACTATAGGGGTTTAGTATAGTACTACTATCGAGCATAGGGGAGTACATCTACAGGTCCTACTCCAGCTATAGGTGGAAGATTTAGAGGTTTAGGTGGTTATATTTTTGGTGGATCTGGTGGTTCTAGTGGAAAAGGAAACCCAAGGGGTTCTAGATTAGGTGGTCAAGGTTTGCAGCAACCACATAATATCTATATGGAGATGTCCCTTCATCTCCTAGAGTATAGAGGTATAGAGGATGCTACCAAACATGTGCATATGTGTGAAATTTTGTGGTGCGCTAAGGGGATTACAACTACTGAGTGAAAGGCAAGTCAATTTGCTACTACATTATAGGGGCACATGCATAGCTGGTATAGGAAATTTGACCCTGATCAAACTTGCATGGATTATGTAGCACTGAGGGATGCTTTCTTAAAAAGTTCCATATTCCTAAGTCTGAGCGAAGAAGTATAAGTTCACTAAAAGATATCAAGAAAGGCACTACTAAAAGTGTATGTGAGTATGATGCTCATTTTAAGACACTTCTATCTAAGTTGTCTTATGATATACACACTATCCAACATGCACAGTGGTTCATTGGAGGATTGATTACACCTTTTAGGAGGGCACTATCACATAAGACATACACAAATCTATGTGAAGCACTCGAAGTAGCTCTATGCACCGAGGCGATTTGGGAGCATCAACATTGATGTTATTTTATTTCTAGAGGCACAAATTGCAGCTATGGTAAAGCGTTAGAAAAGCTATCGTAAAATTTAGCCCATGAGAAGAGCTTAAGAATTTGGCATATAGATTGTGAAGTGGAAGGTCACACCAAGGATAGTTGTCCTCACAGATCTATACGTTCATTATTATTGGACTGTGAAATTTTCCATTTGAATCATGATGCTAGTCACTATCCTTTATTATAGCACGTGATAAGGAAGAATGTATCTTTCTTTTGTAAGATTTATAGGTCCACGACCCATGATACTAAGGATTTTTGGTTGATTGGTCAGATCCATGATGCTATAGACATTGGAGTATGACAGACAAGTATAATAGATAATTCTAAGGGTAAGAATGAGCACCAGGATCGGGATCATAATCAAACATGCTATGATAGGAATGAGGGGCATTTTGAAGGAGGTCATGGAAGAGGACGTGGATATCATGGTGGATATGGAGGATGAGGTCATGGTGGAGGAAGAGGAGAGTTTCCTCATGGAACATGTTATACATGTGGATCCCCTGATCACTATAGGTGTGAATGTCCTTAGAACAATGCATGTTATTTCTGCAGGAAGAACCATAGCTATGAAGAGTGCCCGACTTATATGAGCATCTGAGTAAACAACATAAGTAAGAAAACAAAGGTGTCAAGATGGTTCAAATCTAGCGCATGGTAGAAGACCAATGGATGCCCAAGATAACAGAAGGACCTGAGGCATTGATAGTAAAGATCACTACATGCGTTGAAGCTACGCGTGTGTGAGAGGCATTGCATCAGAAGCCTATGATTACCAAGGAGGAAGTTTTACATGCGAGGTATCCAAATCCTGCTCATCAGAAAGAAGTTTACTAGGATACCATGGAAGTGCTAAGGAATCTTCAGGGTGAGATATAATACCTAAAGGAACAAAAGAAAGTGTCAGAGATAGTCCAAACTGATATCAATGATCTGCGGGAGGTATGCAAGATGTTGTGCTAAGAGAACATTATTCCACTATTGGGAAGTTGGTTGAAAGGGAACACTCCACGCACAAGTCTTGAGACCGGATGGCAGATTCTACATGTAAATATTCCCCCTAATAGCATTGATTATGACAAGGAAATTACTTTGAATGTTGTTGTGGATGGGTGGCTATTGAGAAACATATTGATCGATACAGGTGTGGAAGTAAATGTGCTGACATTAGATGCTTGGGTACAAATGGGGAGGCCTCCATTACAGCCATCATCTAATGTGTTGTTCATGGTGAACCGGACTAAGGCCACCCCCATAGGAGTGTTGAAGGATGCATCTATAACTATACAAGGGGCCAATTTTATTGGGGATTTTGAGGTATTAGCAGTTACAGAAGTAGATAATTTTCCACCTTTTTTTGGACACCCTTGGTGTTATGTAAATAATGCTAACTTGAGATTCAATAAGGGATATATCAGCTTTGAAAACAAGGAGGAGAGGGTTGTGATTCCATTGATAGATGGGAATTCTACACCCTATGTTGAGCCTCTCAGTGAGGAGGACTTAAACAAAGTCTATGTATGCATTATTCAGGACCCAGAGGTCAACGAGCCATCAAAAGAAGGCATTCTATAGTGGGAGGATTCTCATTCTATTAGTGACACTATGAGTATTTCTTGTGACAATTGGGCTCATGGTACATATGAATTAGTTGGGTATGAGGTGAAAAGCGTGGTCATGCACAAATAGATTTCATTCAATATGACGGATAGGAAGTATAGTACCATGGTATACAGGGACAAAAGCTCTGCATGCCTTTCTGAAGGAAATGGAAATGTAGTGGGTAGATCCAGTTACAAGGAGAGAGATGCTAGTATATACACTATGTGGGACAACAACGTGTTAGTGGGAAGTCCATAGAGATAATCTTATAAAATGGGAAGAGATTGGAATAGCTTTATCTACTAGGTTTATAAGGAACAAAGCACCTATGCCAATCTATACTTATCATGGTAATCAGCCTGCTTCAAAGATCACATTTAGCGTGTAAGAGAATTTGGATAGCTGGATAGGAATCATTACCACCATCACTCTGGGTGCATAAATTGTATTTCACACTCTAGGGATGCACACGCACTTGGTATGTATATGCGGAACTACTGAAAAGAAATCGAGAACTGACAAAATTTGACTGCAAGTATGATTCAGACATTTGATTATTTCTCGACTCAACCTCCGGTAGCAAAGGCATTAAAATTTGTCAAGTGTTTAACTATGGGAGATAGTGCAAAATTAGAAGAACATATTCAGGAATTATTCGGTGAGATAGAGTTCGAGCATGTTTTGAAAAGGAAGAAGAAATAGACTCCAAACTACTTGAGCATGCTTTCCTTGAGAGAGAAAAAGGAAAGATGGTTTACATCATGGATGATGAGGAAGTTGAAAAATTGGATATTGAGCATTCACATGGGGTGCACGAGGTCTTGAAAATGTAAACAAGGACACGTGTGCCTACCATGAACCTATGAAGACAAATAAGGTGAATATAGGTTCGGAGGTTGAGCCTAAGGAGGCCATAATTGGAGATTACTGGTCAGACTCAAGGTAGCAAAGATCATCAAATTACTCAAAGATTATCAAGACTTATTCCCTAGAGGATATCATGAACTTAAAGGCATACATGAATCACTTGGGGAAATGAAGATCAAACTTAAGGACAGTGCATAGCTAGTTAGAAAGAGACCCTACAAGATGAATCCTAATTTACGTGAAAAGGTAAAGGAAGATATTGATAAAATTATGAAATCCAGAATTATCAAGCCCTTGATGAATTAGAATGGGTTAGCCCAATGGTGATTAGTATCAAAGAAGGATGGGAGAGTTAGGATATGTGTGTACTATAGGGAGTTGAATGTTGCATGTGTCATAGATTCATTCCCTATGGCTTTCACTAAGGAAATACTTTGGAAGGAGTTACGGGGCACTAAATATATTATTTCATAGATAGATTTTGTGGGTATCATCGTTCGAGATGGCTCAGGAGGATAAAGAAAAGACAACATTTACAACTGAAAGGGTAAGTTTTGCCTATACTGTAATGCCTTTTGGATTGAAGAACGCACTTGTTGTATTCTTGTGAATAGTTGTTCAAGAATTCAAATATTTTATTCACAACTTATTACAAGTTTACCTAGCTGATTAGATAATATATGGGCTTGTGAAAGACCATTGTGACAATCTACGCTTAATGTTTGAATGATGTAGACAATTGAGTATCTCTGCAAGGAAGGTTTTCTAGTTGATCCAGCCAAGGTTGCGGTCATTATAGGTCTGGAAGTGCCTACTAGTCAAAGTGAGGTGCACGGATTCTTAGGTCATATAGGGTATTACAAAAAGTTTATAAAAGGGTATGCCAGAATTGCAACACCCTTGGAAGAACTACTGAAGGGGAAAGGTACATTTTATTGGGGAGAACCACAATAGCATGCATTTGAAATATTAAAAGAGAGACTTACTACCACGCCCATTATGCACTTTCCATCATGGGATAAACCATTTCATGTACATGTGGATGCTTCTGGTATGGCCATTGGCATTGTGTTAGCTCAACCTGGTGAAGGTATTATTGATCATCCAATTTGTTTTGCTAGTAGGAAGCTGACTCCTACTGAATGGAATTATACAACTACAAAGCACAAAGATTTGTCAATGATTTATGCATTGTAAAAATTTTGACAGTACCTATTAGCAACACCATTTGTGTTTTATACAGATCACATGGCATTGAAGTACTTGGTAAATAAGTCAATTATTAGATGGGTGCTCCTATTTCAATAATTTGACTTAATAGTTGTGGTAAAACCAGGGAAAATAAACTCTAGGCTAGACCATTTATCTAGAATCAATACGGAGAGGAGGCACAAACAATTGAAGAAACAATGTTGGATGCACAGTTATATAGGTTACAACAAGTGCCCATGGAACTAGAAGACATTGTTGTCTTTCTACGCATAGGTATGGCACCAGAAGGGATGAAATCATTAGAAAAGAAGCATCTTTCTATATGTGCGGCACTATTTATGTTAATTAGTGGTGACCTTTACAAGTTAGGTAGAGATGAAGTATTACACCGTTGTGTGTTAGAGCATGAGCGCAAGGATATCATGGAAGAATCTCATGGTGGTATTGTAGGAGGCCATTATGCAGGTGATGTAACTTCCCAAAGATCTTAATTGTTGGATTATGGTGGGAGACACTATATAAAGATTGTAAAGACTATTGCAAGGCATGTGATCATTGTTAGCACCTAGGAAAACTAGGGAAAAGAGATGAGATGCCTTTGAGACCAATTACTAGTGCTGAACCATTTGAGAAATGGGCCATTGACTTTGTAGGACCTATTTCGCCAGCTACGTGTAGGACTGGATCATGCTATATTATTACTTGCATAGATTATCTCACACGGTGGGCAGAAACAACACCTACCAAAGATTGTACGAAAACTACAATAGCTAGGTTTCTGTGGGAGAATGTTTTTACATGATATGGTTGTCCTCTAAGCTTTGCAAGTGATAGAGGTACACACTTTTGTATGAGACCATCAAGATCCTATTGGATGAGTTTATGGCTACACACCACAAAACTATACCTTACCATCGTCAGGGAAAATGGAATCTGCTAAGGATTTCAACAAAATTTTGGGCCAGGCTTTGACAAAAATATGTAATGTTGGAAGAAAGGATTGGGATGAAAAGGTGTCATCTATACTTTGGGCATATAAAACAACTTACAAGAGATTGAATAAAGCCACACTATTTTAATTGATGTTTTACATGGAAGTCAGTTCTTCCTATAGAATTTATGTTACCTTCTTTGCGCATTGCATGCTCTAGAGGTCTAGCTAATGAACAGGATTTAGAAGAATGGATTGAAAATATGATTCAACTGGATGAGCACCAAGCCATAGCACGATGGATTTAGAAGCAGGAAAAAGCCAGGAAGAAAGCATGGCATGACAAAAACATAAGAGATAAAAAGTTTGAGATTGGAAAAATGGTTTTTTTATGACTCAAAGTTCTTGCACCATCCAGACAAGCTAAAAGTACACTGGTTGGGGTTGTATGTTATAACCTCTATACTTGACTCAGGTGCATGCTAGTTAGAAGCACTTGATGGAACACGGCTACCTAGTTACTTTAATGGGAGTAGGCTAAAGCCCTACTATAAATAAGTCTTCTTGGTGTTTGTAATAAGGTAGTGTTTCCATTTAGCCTAGGTTTTCAATTCGGTATTTCTTTAATGTATTTATGTTATTTTCGTTATGCTTTGTCAATTTAGTTTTTATTTGTGTAATAAACGTGCTTGCATACATAAAGCTAATTATTGTATGAAGAATGTTTATGCACAGAGGAATGCACATACCTTCAGTGTGGGGTGGTTGTTGTTATCCAAGAAAAGGACTGAGGGACTTGAAAGGTGAAAGAAATAAGCTACTATAGGTGTGTGCTTTAAAGGGATTACTTCTCAAAAGGTGACCAAGGATGAAGATGGATGAAGGAATAGTATAACGTGAGGTAAGTGGAGGCCATGATAGCTACCAGGAGAAGGTGTAGTGACGAGGTACTCAAGTGTAGGAGCACACACTGAAGAGAATTCTATGACCAGAAGGTAGGAAGGTGCTAGAAGGTTATAGCTGGGCGTGGAGATGTACCACGTGGAACAAATGGATTTGGTCAATGAATGAAGGGATATTTGGTAGGTGAGGAGCAATAAATGCATCAAAATTTGAAAAAATTATATAAGGAAGGGATGCGGATTCATTTTTACCATTGCAACTAAGAATATTTGAGAGAAGAGCCAAGTGTGAAGAGCCGAGTGATCGAATTAAGGTGTGAAGGGTGTGAAATCAAGCGTGACAACCAGATATGTGCTTTAAGAAGCTTGTGTCCCCAGTGGTGAAGGGTTTGAGAAAAGCAAGGAGACAAAGAAGAGTTAGGTTACAAGGTTTCCACCTAGGGCAGAGTTGGATTGAGCTAGGGTTTGATTTGCATAGTTGTAGGAGTGAAGAGGAGACATTGGCAAGGTAGAAATGGCACCAAAGAAGGCATCTACAGTAGTAGAAAAAGAAAAGAAGAAGGTGGTCATTGAGGAGGAAGAGATTGCACCTGAAAGTCATTTTTCGGAGATGTAATACCCAGAAGGGGTTATTGTTGGCCAAGAATGGGATTCACCCATTAGAAAAAGTAAGGTGAGTGAATATAATCATAGGACATCAGAGAACAAAAAGGATCTCGACTCCTTACTCATGGTTAGAACCAACAAACGCATGACAGATGACATGTCGGTATATGATGATGCGGGTGAAAAGCTCTTGAAGAAAATTAGGGTATATCAGTTGTATGAGCTGTCATACTTTGGGAAATATGAGCCCTTGTACCAGTGGCTCATGAGTAGGGTTCATGAAGACTACTTCTACTTTGTAGGACATAGAGCTAGAATTTTGTCTACACTTGTTTCATCAGTGACAGTCTGAAGGGCACAACAAAATAAAAAGTGACCTCACAGACAAAGCCATGATTTTGAAAACCAAACAAGAGTTGGGATACTCAAGGGTCTGCATGCAGAGATCACCCCGACTCTCCCCACAAAAGGAAGCGACTGCACCAAGAAGGAGGAAGCTGAAGTTGAGTGAGGAGGTGGAAGAGTTTGAGGAGAGCATGCCTACATCCCCTACACCCCCAGAGCACACAAAATAAAATGGTGAGGCAACAAAGGAGAAGGATGAAGAGGAGAAAATACTAGAGGAAACAACTGTAGGAGAAACATAGGACATGGAGACGCAAGCTCCAAATTTGGAAGCTAGAGTTCCTAAGCAGTAGAGGTCTAGAAGGGTGAGTGGAGAGCACATTCCACTAGCCATGGGGTATGCAGAGGACACATGAAAGATTTTCGCACCCACTTCCAAAGCACAATAGTGTAGAAGGATCTATTTGGCTAGGAGTTGATGGATGAAGATATGGTGACCGTACGAACATGAAAGCAACTATCCTGGTCGATGCACACCCACATGGACGAGCCTGATTTTGATGTATGTGAAGAGTCATGTGTGTCAAGGTGATTAAAGAAGGCACCCTAGGCTAGACACATGACGGTAAAGCCTACTGTCATGTCAGACGAGTAGGTTAGTAATGCACTGTGAAAGTTTCAATGGAGGTGGCTAGAAGGAACATGGATAAATCTGCCACAATCAAGGTGCTGCGTGAAGAGCTAAAGACAAAGGACATAGAGATAGCACACATAACATAGGAAAGGGACTTCATACAAAATAAGAATGAAGTATTCATAAGCATCGTAGAGGATATTGGGGACAATGTAATCAGAGCTAGGCCACACTTGGAGCCCAAGGTACCACAAACATTTCCTTCAGTGATACACTATGTGGGGAAGTTGGTGGACTTGGTGCTAGAAGATGAAACTCTACGTATGCAAGCACCAAAATAATCAGAGAAGGATGCCAAATGGGAAAAAGCATCAGTGATGAGGAAAATTGCATCATATGAAGGGTTGTTGCAGGCATTACAAGAAGTCTTGAAGAAAGCGATCAAGCTTTGAATATATGCATAGCTCCAGAGGTGCTCATCAACATTAAGACCTTGGAAGAGACCAATGAGGTCCAAAAGGCCATGAAAGATGAGACCTTGGGATGTGCAGAGAGGCTAGCAATGGTTAAACAAAAGCGCGAGGCCTGGCAAGAAAGACAAGAGCCACACAAAACTCGGTTGGAAAGAGTTTGGAAAACTCGGCCGCATAGAAGATGGACCTTTTGGAAGGAAGGATGACATCCATGTCCAGTGTTGTGTTGGTTCTATAGAACAAGAAAGGGGAAATTACATGGGATGAGTTGGAGTCCATAGTTGTGGACATCCCAGAGAAAGCGGAACAAGCACTCACTGAATGGTAGGATTTGGAGGCTGCAATAAAGGAAGAGTATCCAGAGATGATACTACAAACTGATACTGAGGAGGTTGCTTGAATAACCTCATATAAATTCTTGATTTGTCAACATTCTTCATTCTTATTCTTTCATTCATATTATTTCATTCAAAATTTGGAGATGACCATTGTTAGGATGACAATGAGATTAGTGTGGGGTAATGTTGATCAAAGAATACTTGGCAAAAATCACACAAGGAGTCCACATGGGGTAGAAGGCCAGGATTGAAGGCACGGAAGGATAGGAAGGACCCACGCGTGGAAGGCAGGTTTGGATTTCAGGACTTAACCAATTTTGGGAATGAGATGGCGTGTGAAACACATCAACGATGTAGAGAAGTGCGCACCAAGCATTGTCTATATCTAGAAGAGTAGTTCAAACGTCTATGCATGGAGGCAAGCTAAGAATGGAATGAACACTTCAGTTATCTGTAAGAGGGCTATAGATAGCGCACTTGCATGTGTGGCTATAATTGTAAATGGTGTGTGGCTATTAATAGCATGTGACCTATTTCTGAGTAGTTAAGCGGTGAAGGGAAAGTCCCCACCCTATATATATGATGGTTAGGTGCATAGTAAAAGAGAGATTTATATGATGTATCAGAGGATGATTCTCAATATGTGTATCGATTCATATATGATTTAAGATGAATTGACATTACTGTAAGGAGCTTCTATACTTATTAATAGATGGAGGATATTGGCTGAATCTAAGTGGAATTAAGTAGTACATGCTAGTGTTTAATTGATTAATGCTTGTTAAGCTCATTCTTTCATAGTACATGCTAGAATGATGGATTAGTCATGAGTCTTAATGATTCATTATGTAATACTTTCACTCGAAATGCTTCGCTTTCTTATAGAAAGCATAAGGTTAGGGTGAAAGATCAGCCGATCGCGAAGAACTCCTTTTTGTCTCGGGAAGGACTACCTGCAAATAAGAACACAAGACCACAAGATTTTGATTAGATAATAAATGAGGAAACCGCCTTGGGCCCAGGAAATGTAAAACTTCCTTTCGAAGGTGGTCAGTTTCCCTGCTAATATGAGTTAACACAAAATATTGTAAAATATCAATCAAATTGCTTGGCTGAACTGGGTAGGGGAAAGGCTGTTTTTCCTGGTTTTGATCAAAGGAACCGATGCCGGTTACCTATAACCGATGGCGGTTACTGATAACCGATACCGGTGGGTTCTAGGATCTTCTGGGCTGGTTGTGGAGTTTGTAATGGCTGATTTTTGGATGGTATTGGGAAATGGGATGGTTAGAAGCTAAGGAATGATAGTTCGATGCAATGGCACGTTGGGTAGTGGATTCAGGGATGGATTTATGAGGACTGTGGTTCCAAAGGCAAGAGAAATGTTATAATGGAGGACATGCAAGATGTAACTTACTGGATTTGATGAAGGTGCCACTGATCTCCTCGTCGCCAACTCTTTTCGGTTTCTTCACTCGCCTCTCGCTTGGTCAAGTGAAGTTCGACTCGCTAATCGCTGACTCTCCTTTGATTCAAAATCCTTCGACCGATCTCCAAAATGAAATTCCGATCCGTTGTTTTGGTTTGGGAGCCCATTTACAGGGAACCGATGGCGGTTACAGTAACCGACGGCGGCGAGTAGAACCGCATCGGTTAGGAAAAAGTAGGCTATTTTTAGTAAAATAGCCCACCTTCCCCGCTTTTCTCCCGAGAGATCAGCCATGGGCTTGGTCAAGTGGCTAGAAGGTCGGCTTTGGGTGCGAGTAAGGAGGCATTAGTTATGGATGTGAGTCTGTACCAAGTCACGGGTCTTAATTAGGTTAGTTTAGGTTAGGGCTAGGTCATGATGAGGTGGCAAAGTGAGGTGGCGGATAAGGTGATGTGGATTTATCAATTACAAGGTAATTAATAAATAATTGTGTGAAGTTTAGGTAATGAGGTTAGGTCATGAAATGGGATGCGGGTCACAAGGGGTCGTGAGACACGAATTTGGTGTCTACATTAGCCCCTTATCATGTCGTGTAGCTTGTTCTCGTAAAAGTCACGCGACAATAATATGAAGTGGTTTCTCATGTTAAAGATATAGGTAATCCCCTCAAATCTATCACAGATTGAGTGAACGGAAATCGTGGGATAGGGTCGATAAAGAGTATATGTGGTAGAGAGGATGGTAAGGTGATGGTGTAGGTCCAAGGAAGCAGCGCATGTCAAATGCAATAAGACGACTAGGGTACATGATTCGACGAGCAAACCAAAGCAATGTATAGTGCAAAGGTCGATAGTTTATCCAAACAAGGGTGATATAATCCTCGTATCCAAGGCATAGGAAGTAGCTCCAGTGGTATATAATGTAAGGCAGAACGCTTAGGCATGTTCTAAGCAAGCACTCAAATGGTCGGTTTGGCCGAGATAAACGTCACGGTCTAGGTCTAGGCAAAGTTGGTCGACGATCAAGTCAAGGACCCTAATCATGCTAAAACACGAACAAATGAGCTCGATGGAACACAAGGTACAGGATGGATGGATAAAATAAAACGCTGATCAGGGTATAAGTGATGGAAGTGATGCGCCCTGGGTCGGGCCAAGTCATGGGCTGGGCCTGGTGGGCCAAATGGTGGCCATGGGTCAGCCCAAATAAGTGGGTCGAGGCCTCGGGTCGGGCCAAATCGGTAGGGCGAGGCCTCGGGTCGGGCCAATTAGTAGGGCGAGGCCTCGGCCGGGCCAATTAGGTAGGCGAGGCCTCGGGTCGGGCCAACAGGTAGGCGAGGCCTCGGGTCCTGGCCAATCAGGCGAGGCCTCGGCTCCGGCCAAATAAGTGGGGCCCTCGGGGGCCAACAGGTGTAGGCGAGGCCTCCTCGGCTCCGGCCAACAGGTAGGCCGAGGCCTCGGCCGGGCCAAATGGGGCGAGGCCTCGGCCGGGCCAACAGGGGCGAGGGCCTCGGCCCGGCCAACAGTGCGGGTCGGGCCAACAGGTAGGCCGAGGCCTCGGCCCGGCCAATCAGGGGCGAGGCCTCGGGCTCGGCCAACAGTGGCGAGGCCTGAGGCCTCGGGGAGGCCTCGGGCCAACAGTAGGGCGAGGCCTCTGGTCGGGCCAAATAGGTAGGCCGAGGCCTCGGGTCGGCCAATCAGGCCTGGCCTGGTCAGCCAACAGGGGCGAGGCCTCGGGCCGGGCCAAATAGGTAGGGGCGAGGCCTCGGGTCGGGCCAACAGGTAGGGCGAGGCCTCGGGCCCAATGGGTAGGCGAGGCTGGCCTCGGGCCAAATAGTAGGCGAGGCCTCGGGTCGGGCCAAATAGTGGGGCGAGGCCTCGGGTCTGGCCAAATGTGGGCGAGGCCTGGCCTCGGCCAACAGGGGTAGAGAGGCCTCGGGTCCAATGGTAGGGCGAGGCCTGGGTCA
Source organism: Taxus wallichiana var. yunnanensis (assembly GCA_018340775.1). Classification (NCBI taxonomy): domain Eukaryota; kingdom Viridiplantae; phylum Streptophyta; class Pinopsida; order Cupressales; family Taxaceae; genus Taxus; species Taxus wallichiana. Next base: position 937,451,569 of record CM031240.1, on the reverse strand, counting down.
GCCGACCAGGAACAAATGTCAGTGCAACAAAGGTGGACAGAGGCGATATTGGTGAAAAAGAGGCAAGGAGTAAGGAACGGCAAAGAATGGGGTAAAAGGGGTATCAAACCGACGCCGATTCATCATGACCGATATCGTTAAGGGACCGATACCGCTTTCCTAGGGCAAAAGGAAACCGACATCGCTTAAGTCAAAAACCTATAAAAAGAAATATACGGCCGTCATTATCACATCATCATGTTGTTATTTGTAATCCAAATTGACTTGTCTCGACGTGGAGAGTTGATTCGAGGGGTATTGAGTGAGGTGGAGCTATTTGATCAAGAGAGAGAGTCGATAGTGGGCCCGAATAGTTGAGGAGGCAAAGCAGGATTGGCCGGGACCCAAAGCAGATCGTGATCGGGAGCCATGGCACAGCAGCAGAGGAGCCTGAGGAGCCGGACCAGCCGACCGCCACCACCCATCCCACCACGACGCGTGTCGCATGCACGTCCCAGAGGTTCTAAACTCTTTAATTTGGTGATTTGGTTGAGTTATGTGGTTTTTGGGATTTGGGTAGAATTGGTATTTTGAGGAAATAATGGGTAAATGGAGGTAATTTGAGAAAGGGAGAGGGTAGATAGGTTAGATAGGCTAAGGCGCTAGTGTGTAAAATTTTAGGGTTTTGGGTGGGTGGATGGGTAGAAATAGGTAAAAATGAGTTTTGGGGCCGTGGCGGTTCGGCTCGGGTAGGGACAAGGACCGACCGATGTCGGTTACACTAGGCGACACGCATCGGCCGAAAAAACAGAGTAAGGTGAGAATGGGGACCGGCATCGGTCTCGTGATCGGCCAGATTTGGGGGGGAGATCAGATGGGTCGGGGGAGGGATTGGGTGTGAGGGTGGGTGGGGGATTGGGGTGTATGGCTTTGGGGGTGTCAGGGTCTGGGTGGGGAGTGGGGGGGAATGGGGTTTAGGTTTAGGGTTAGGGGTTTAGGGTTTAGGTTTAGGGTTTGGGTGGGTCAGGGTCTCTTGGGGGGTCAGGGTCAGGTCAGGGGTTGGGTCCGAGTGGGAGTAGGGGATCGGGGTAGGGGTTTAGGGTTTAGGGTTTAGGTTTAGGTTTTAACGGGTCAGTCTCTGTGGGTGGGTCAGGTTGGTTGGGTCAAATGGTTGAGTGGGGATTGGGGTAGGGGTTTAGGGTTTAGGGTTTAGGTTTTAAGGGGTCAGGGGGTCTGTGGGGTGGGTTGGGTTGGGTCAGAGGGTGAGGTGGGGGTTAGATTTTGGGTGTTACAAAAGGGGGTTTAGATGGTAAAGTAGGTGTTATAATAAAGAGTGGGTCTAAGAATGTGGGTTGGTTTTGCAGCAGCACGCGCCAGCTGACGATGCGTGATAGATGCCTCCACTATCGAGTCGGATGAGGCCACACATATCCGCGGCGCATTGGGCCATCATGCGCGAGGTGGGGCTCGGCGGGGTCCAGAGGTACAGAGCGATCGACAGAGATCACACTGATGGTCGCCCTCATCGAGAGATGGGATCCGGCGCCAATGTGTTCCATCTCCGACCGGGAGACGATTTACGGTCACATTAGAGGATGTGTACGCATCCCGCGGCTACCGATCGAGGGAGAGGCCGCTTTCCGTAGATTCAGATCGCCATGGATAGCATACCGCAGTTTTTGGGGATGCAGCCGCGCTTCTTACATATCATAGCACAGAGCATCGATATGGTGACATGTACCGCGCACACAGATACGAGACACGGCTTGCACGTGGTCGATGATGATAGGGATCACCCGCTTCGCCTCCCGATTCGTGGGGAGGCCGCTTCCACGGGCATCGATGGGGGTGCTACCGAGATGGTGGAGGAGCACACTGTTGCATGGGCACCAAAGCAGTATCCGTGCAATTATACAGGAGTTATGGGGCTATCACGAGGAGGCGATTTGGTATTTGTTCTACATTTTGTCAGATCATGGGCATACGAGCACATCGTATGATCGTGCCAGAGGGCTACCCCAAAGAGCAGTGGCCACAGTGTCGTGTACCGATATGGATTTCGAGGTGGTCAGGGATCGTGGGCCACCACGAGCAATGTCAGCAGTCGAGATGTGGCCTACTATGACATACGCTGAGAGGGCCTTACAAAGCAAGAGACATTATATGGAGACCCTACAGAGGTCACCACCGGCAGAGGAGCCCACAGACAACACACGCCCCGATCCAAGATACATTCCTGATAAAGCAGGACGTAGGCCGGAGAGTACGAGCGATACCCTTAGAGAGGGTACGCAGCAGATGGGGCCGCCACAGACGAGCCACCTCCCTTCCCCAAGACAGAGGGATGATGTAGAGGCCCCACCGCCAAAGACCACACCTCTGGGATCCAGACCGGGTAGCTGAGAGACCAAAGCAGGAGGGTGTGGATGATGCCGGTGCACGGCAAAGATACAGTGGTCCTGGTGGGTCAAGGGCAGAGAGCAATGAGATAGATACCGCCCGCACAGCTCAGACTTGGCATAGCATCAGCAGAGAGATCAGCCCGGGGCAAAGCGCAGCTGCTATTACAGGATACTGTCAATGGCACGCACAGTACGATAGGGGTCCTACAGGGGCAAATTAGCCCAGTGCTCAGTGCAGCATGTGCACAGTGCAAAGACCACCACCAAAGAAGACAAACACCACAAGTGTGCAGTACAGTGCACAGTAAATTGCATCAAAGAAGAAGAAAACCACAGCCTCTGATACCACCACGGCCACAAAAAGCAGTACAGTGCACAGCAAGACTCCACCAAAGACCACACCCACAAAGCAGTAGGCACAGCTCGGGGATATTGGTGTTAGGTGCCAGGACCACCCCAGCCCTTCAAAGGGCGAGAGATCGTTATATGGAGGTTAGAGCAGAGGCCCGTTATTATCGTGATATTCTGATAGTAGAATGAGTCGAGTATCAAAGCGATGCAACAAGATAGGGCGGAGACCTCGCACACCCAGAGATCTCAGGAGGGAGGGGCTACAAACTGGCGTGTCCGTGACGGGCAGGAGGCGAGAGGCACCACAGGACCAATGGGAGAGGTGCCGAGGGCGGTGGGGAGAGCCGATAGATCCCCGACATGGTTTTCAGATAGGACATGGCACCGGTCTCGCGAACCGGTCAGATTGATAGAGGCCTGCGTGCCTACACTTATTCATTGTTTTGATTTATTTATTTATTATATACCGGCCTGCGAGCCGAGTACGGGTTGTACATTTGATACCGGCCTGCGAGCCGAGTATATTTTTGATATGAGAGACCGGCCTGCGAGCCGAGTCGATATTTTTGGTAGGTATTGCGGCCTGCGTGCCGGCTTTGGTATATTATGAGATCACAGAGGCCCCGATGTAGGGCACATTGTATTTTTGAAAACTGGGATATATATATATAGATGATGTTTTGATCCACATGCTGTGTTTAAAATGTGTTGAAATAAATGGTCGTAATATATGAATGTGTGATGAGTTTAATCGACATGTCGATGATAGATAGATGATGCCGATGTTTTTGTTTATTTGTGCGTATATATGAATGTCGTTATGTGATAAATTGGTGGTTTTGTGGCAAAGCAGTAATATATGTAATCGATGAGTCGATCTAAATGATGTATAGATTGATAGTTTCTTGATATTCGTAGTTGATGGTCAGGTATCGTAGAAATGATGTTTAATGAAATTATAATGCTATGTGTGGTGGATAAACAAATGTGGTAAATTCGTTGTTTATGCAGCAAAGAGGCGGGCGCGACAAAAATTTAGATGAGAAATGAAGAAAAGAACCCTGCTTTCAAAAAGGCAGTGCATAACCGTATCGGTTTGCAACCGATGCTCGTAGAGATATGACCGATATCGGTTCTATGACCGATACCGTTATTTAGGTATGAGCTTTTCTAAAAATAGAAAAGCTAGGGTGGCAACTTAAGTTTTAATTTTAGAGCCATGCAAGAGGTTAAATACGCGAACGCGACGCTTTTTTGACGACCGAGACAGTATTTGCATGAGAGATTTGGGTGAGAAGAAGGAAAGAGACAAGGAAAGTGAATGTGATCCGAGATTTTGAAGGCGCATGACAAAGTTAAAAAGGGTGGTGATCATGGCGTAACGAGGAGAGGCATCCAAAGAGTAAGGACAGAGGGCGCATAAGGGCCACCGCAAGTCGCCGCAACTCAAGAGGTATTGTTTTGTTTGTGATTTGATTACCGCATGTTTCGTGAGTAAGATGGGGAGAGTAGGTGGGTAGATATGAGAGAGAAAACATGATAACAAGGGTCAGCAGAGAGCTAAGTGTTACAGGTAGGCAATCGTGGGTTCCGTGTATGTTTATATGTATATAAACGAAGAAACGAGCAAATTATTGTCGTAGGTGGTTGTTTTTAGGAAGGTGAATATAATCGATAAAGCTGACCGGTAATGTTAGGAGAACCGGATCGGCTATTAACCGATATCGGTTATGTATAACCGCACCGCATCGGAGAAATTTCCGTAATGTTTGAAAAAGACTCTAATGGATCAATGGTTGTTTGTCGCTTTTGGCGATGCAGCAGAGACAGGTCGAGGATGAATGATAATAAGCGTCAGCCGTTGTTGCGCTAATCCGAGCGGATGTAACACCAAATGAATGGACATTGATAAATCGTTGGGGTTAAGTGGAATCCGCTATTATTCACGAATCGCACGAAACCATGGTATGTTACAAAGCGCTGATTGAGAGATGGAATCCCGAGACAAATACCTTCTATCCGCCAACAGTGAAATGACAAGAATATCGAAGATGTGTTTCGATTTTGAGACTCCCTATTACAGAGAGCCAAGATATCGTGCACTACCTAACGCGGCACGGGAGCGATAACAGCAGATTTGGTCCATACGCACGAGATTTGACACAAATGAGGTTTATCGCACATATGGGGTAATGTATGCAAAGACACCCCGAGGAGACAAGGTTAGCAAGTGATATTAATGATAGCAGTAGGGGTATTATGCATTACCGAGGGCTAAGGGGGAAGATTTCCAAAGGCATCGATGTGTGTTATCCGGGAGATGATAGAAAGGAATGTGACTTTTGCATGGGCACCGCATATATTCGCGAGCTATACAGGGGTTTATGGGCTCAGAGGCGAAATCACGTAATCACACCTTGATCGATAGTTCATACTTATTACACTCGTTGGGCCTATGAGCACATTGTTTGTGTGCGACAATAGGCCGATCCATCCAGCAGAGAGACCGGAGTACGAGGTCGGGATTCGACGATGGGTCCAGATGCAACAAGAGGCCGATCCCGTGCCGTGACGGTGATTTGAGTATTACAGCAGTGTATGGGAGAGAGTGACGGTTGCATGGATATCTCATTGGAGGCCCTACGGAACTATATGGTAACCGAGAACATAGCCGAGGAGTTGAGAGGTGTAGAGCGATCGAGGTGGATCGCGGGCACAGTGCCGTGAATATGAGAGGATTCCTATAGATCGCGTGCGCGACAATTTGATTTGTGCAGACATACCACAAAGCTTATAGACCATATATGAGGATCGATGCCGAGGCAAAGATTCTCACCACCCCGCCAACACCTCCGTAAGGGGCCCGAGGAGATAAAGAAATGATCGCAGGTAATGGATGCAGGAATGACAGAGGCCTATAGATTATGGTGGGTAAAGCAGAATCCGCGAGGTGTACGTGAGCGCCCGACATAGCCGGTGATTACAGCAGAGAGGATCGCCTCGCAGCTTTGGTTCAAAGCAGCTCCAAACGCAGTGAATGAGACAAGAGGATTGGTAGTGGTCATGAGTCACGGGCGCGAGACTAGAGGCTGGAGTTCTCCATGCGAGAGGGCGTATTCATATGTTACAGGAGAGATCGGCAGATCATCATGGCGGTACTAATAGCCACGGTACCTTTGAGGACAGAGAGGCCCGGCGAGAGGGGTCGACGATCACGATCATCACCTAGTTCGGGATGAGTCAGTGATGGTCCTGAGTATATGTTAGCGAGGTATGAGAATAAATAAGGATGCCGACCACTGTCGATGATAGAGAAGATGTATTTGTTTAACATCTAAATAAAATTGAGTATGTATGTTGATTTGAGTTATGATAATAATAAGATTGTTTGTTTTTGATTTTCGGTGTTTCAAAAAGGATAAAGAGAAATGTGATAAAAATAAAAATACACAAAAATATTTATATTCACCACACAAGATAGGTTATGGTAGGGGATGGTCGAGCTAACCTCGGGAGACCCCATGTCTCCGAAGTGCTGCCTACATAGCCCATCGCACAAAGCAAGGAAGGGCCTCGATCGATGTAGTTCTCCTTAGGATCGTGGAGGGGTGAATTTAGGCAATTTGGTATGGTTTAGGCAATTTGTCGCTTGCAAAAAAATTTGATGTCAGGTAGGGTAATGGTCAAAGGCCGTGCGTAGGATAATGTTGTGTGTAGGTATAGGTAAAGAAAAGGTTAGCATACCCAAGTAGTAGGGAATAGTGTCCTGATTAAGATCAACACACAATTCTAGATGCGAGGCAAAGCGGAAAGAGTGCTCCATAGGTGAAAAGAGCTAAACAAACCACACAACGTAGAACGAGCCTGAAGCCCTAAGTGCCGTGTATAGACGAGAAGTCCATAGTTGAAAAGAGTTGTATGATCACAATATATCAGGTGTACGTTACGTCCCTTGAGTTGAAACAAATGGTGAGGTGATGTGGATGATATAGCTGAGGTACAAAGAACTTGTTACAACGAAAGAGAACCTACCCTAAATAGACAAGTCCATGACCCAAAAAGTTCTTTTGCATGAGGCTTTTATTTTACTGAAGATAGACTGATCAATGCGGGAAGTCTATAAGGGATATTGATTGTATTATTCTTGAGGTCTTCACGGCCGATCAATGCGAGAAGCTTCGATAAAGGCGACTGTATAGCTGTCCTTCTGGGGAACAAACCATTTATAGTAGAAATGATGATTTTAGTGCATAGTGTCCCTTCAGGGGAGCAAATATTTATAAGAAGAAAGAATAGTTTGGCATATAGCCGTCCTTCGAGGGAGCAATATATTTAATTTTAGATAACTAGATGTTCTTTTTTATGAAGCATCTAGTTTAGTAGGAAGTTTGACTCAAGAAAATCCCATAAGAATATGGCTTATTTTAATACTTTGAAGTCATGGACTAGACTAAGAAGGGGAAGGCATCGTAAGGGGAGGTGAGGGGTGAGCTTGATTTTATTTCGAGATGTAAGAGACAAGTGTATGTGGTGGTATGTGAGCTCAAGGGACGAGCAAGAGGGGATAAGAAGTGATATAACCCTAATTTCAACAAAGAGAATGGTCAAGATGCAAGGCATTAGGGGTTGTGCTCAGTTTACCATTGCTTAAGCTAAACGATAAGTGCCTCGATCCATAGGTGTGAGTGATTATATAAGGCCCAATCCAATCGGGAGCAAATTTTCCACGCTTTGCTCTTTTCCAGCTTTGGTTACATGTTGATTCTCTTTGAGGACGAGATCACCAACCTTAAAGGTACGCCATGAAGTCGCTTATCATAAGCACGCTTGATGCGTTTTTGATAGATTTGAAGATGATCAAGAGTCGTAAGACGACGTCACAAGAAGCTCCAATGGGCTAACCGCTCTCGCGGAAATCATCGCTAGTGAGAATATCCCAAGAGATATTCTAAGGGAGGGTATTTGTATTTCGAGAGGCAAAACAGCCTTTCTGCACCGTATACCAAAGAAAAGGTGTGGCATTAGTAGAAGTACGAATGCTAGTACGATAAGCCCAAAGGGCAAAGGGAATGTGATCGTGCCAATTTCTTCCGTATTCATCGACAACTTTCATGAGGATTTTGGTTAGTGTTTTATTAGAAGACTCGGCTTGCCCATCATGGCAGGGATAGTAAGGTGACGAGAAACTAAGTTTGATACCAAAGTTGTCACAAAGGTCTCGCAACAACTTGTTTTTGAAAGATTTTCCATTATCTCGTTATCAAAGTGCGATGAGGAACACCAAAACGACGATAATGTGGTGGTTAATGAACTCGACAATTTTTCTCTTTTTTTTGATCAAATGAGTGGAATAGCCTCCACCCATTTTGTGTAATATTCGGTCATTGTGAGTATCCAACGGTGACGCTGTGAAGAGGTTGGGTGAATCTCACCAATAAGGTCTAAACCCCATCAGAGAAAGGCCAAAGATCTCGAGCGATCCGGAGCGGGTGGCTAGGAGTATGTCAAGGTCGGCATGTTGTCGACACATAACACAACGCTTAACATATTCGTAGCAATGTATCGAGAGTAGGCCAATAATAACCAAGGCGAAGGATTCGCTTGCCACTACGGCAAGGCCGCTAAAATGTCCACCACAAATACCGCCATGGACCTCGCTGATGGTATGAGTGGCCTCCATGCTAGTTAGACAAATGGAAGGAGGATACCATCAAAGCCACGTTATAGAGGAGTCCCCCATGACAACATAACGCCAAACACTTTTAAGAAAAGCACGTTTGTCACGCTACTAGTAAGATCAGTGTGGGAGGACAGAGATCAGTAAGGTAGTCATGAAATTGGTGGTACTGTATCCCGAGAATTAGTAGACACGATTTATCATACAAACTACCGGGTTGATAGATGGGGCAAAAAGTTGTTGACCCACGACGAATAATTCGAGTCAACATGCGCGCAAGTGGAATTTGCGAGGCTAAGCAAGCCATAGTATCCGCAAATTTGTTAAAGGAGCTGGGAATGGTTTGATAGAATAAAGGGTAAATAAAGCTAGAAGTGAATCCACATAGTGTTTGTATTTTTGAAGTTCCTCGCTTTTGCATCGGTAGACGCCCATAACTCGATTGACTACCAATCGAGAGTCGCCAAAAATGTTGATAGATTTGATACCTAAGTGTAACGCAACTCGAGACCTGAACAAGGGCCTCGTATTCCGCCGTATTATTAGTGCAAGGGAAATCAAGTCGGAATGAAAGAGGCATAGGTTCAAAGCTGAGAGGAATGAGAACAACGCCGGCTCCTCCGCCGCGCCGGCATTTAGATCCATCAAGAAGAGGGTCATTGGGTACGACTCTCCGTGAGGGAAAGAGTAGCGATGAGTTCGCCGAAATGTGAAATTGGTAAATTGTCCCTGCACAGACAGAGCGCCGCAAGTCGGTCTCGCGATGGTTTGTCCTTTGATTGATTTCTCGTGGATAAACTCAAGATCGAGGTCGGCGAGAAGCATGAGCCATCTAGCAATGCGTGTTCGATGAGGTTTGGCGACATGTAATGGATGGGGTCTCAGATTGGTGATGACGAAAGTCTTGTGATTTAGAAGGTAGTGTCGAGTTTGGTGGCAACGAATGATAGGGGCAAGGCACAATTTTTCTACATGTGTGTACCTAGTCTCATAGTCCACCAAAGTACGACTTATATAATAAACGGCTTGTTCGTGATTCTCGTGAGTCACGATGTGCAAGCATGGCTCCTACAAATATGGGTCTGGTGGCGGAAAGGTAAAGGTAGAAAGGGCGGTTATCTTGGGGTGGGATAAGCACGGTGGTCAGAAGAGATAAGATTTGAGAGCTTCAAGGCTTGGTGACATTCTTCGCCCATCGAATGCAATATCCTTTTTAAGGAGGTGGTGGAAAGGTCGACACCGATCCGAGAGTCGGGAGATGAAACGCTCGGATAGATCGAGCTTACCTTGTAAACTACGCAATTGTTTGAGATTTTGGGTGGGGGCATTTCTAGGATAGCTTTGACTTTCGATGGGTCGACCTCAATGCCACGCAAAGAGACGATAAAGCCAAGAAGTTTTCCCGAAAGAACACCAAAACACATTTCTTCTATCAAGGCGATGTAATATTGTAACAAAGCATCAAAATAATGGTTAAAACATCGAGATGTTCACTACGATGTTTGACTTGCCGAGAAGATCGTCGACATAGTCTTCAAGGATAGTGTGCATAATGTCATGAAAATGTAGGTCATAGCCCACTGATAGGTAAAGACCAAAGATTCTTAAGGCCAAATGGCATGACACGATAACAAAAGGTTCCCAAGGAGTTATGAAGGCAAATCTTGTGTTGATCGGCAGGGGCAACCAAAATTTGGTCAGATCCTCGAAAAGCCATCCATGAGAGAAAGCATTTCATGACTCACAGCGAGATCAACAAGTTGATCAATACTGGGAGGGGGAAGTCATCCTTAGGGCAAGCGAGGTTAAGATCCCGAAATGCGGCATATCCGAAGTCCCCCCGCTTTCGTGATGTACGATGTTAGAAATCCATCGAGGATAGTCAATAGCAGAATGAAGGAAACAGAAGGAGTCGCTTGGAGTTCCTCTTTGACCAAGAGAGCAATGCGTGGATGCATTTTTCTCAATTTCTCGTTTGACTGCCTTTGGAATCGGGTTTAGGTGATGTTATGGACGGCAATGGTAGGATCAATTCCCGGCATGTCAACAGCCGTAAGACCATGCGAAAGCTTGTCATGAGCACGAGAGAAAGGTAGTAAAGGCGGCTTGTTCTCGATGTGTTAAGGGATTGTCCAATCTTCACTATGTGAGGATCTTCCTCCGTGTGGATGTTGATTTCTATAGTAGATTCTGCTCAAAGATAGTTTGGGTTTCAGATGGTAAGGCACGTTGAATATAAGAATCATCCGCGCCTGTAAGTGAGGATGGAGTCGCTATCCCGGCATTCAACAACATTAATCAAAGGCGAATCCTCTTCGATCATGTCCGGATACGTATGGGAAGAGAAGATGGGTCCTCATTATCGCGCTGATAAGTGAGAGGACCTATGAAGATAGCATTTATGAAAAAAAAAAAAAAGTTAGAGGGATAAATTCAGGTCCATCGATTCTCAGGAGATGATGGCAAAGTGGGTGATGATGTTTCGTAGGGGCAACGCCTTCCTCTTCCAGATACAAATGACAGAGGTGTCTCTTGTGTAGGTGTTTTCGAAAACCGAGACCACCGCGATCATTATGTTTGCGTGTGGTCACGGAATAAGTGTATGTCGGCCTTGTTCAGTAAAGGCCAAAACCAAAGCCTTCCACGCACAAAAGTCAAGAAGGTGAGGGATAAACGACGATTTGTCAAGTATTGAAAATCGGATCGAAGGGAACCACACCAAGAGGAGGTTCAGGGGTAATGGAGGATGCGCCAACACCCCCATACGTTAGGTTAGTGCGACAATGGGGTGGTCCGTAAGAGATTACCTCCCCACGCGACGGCCGTAGGTGGATGCGCATGTAATCGTCCGTACTCCCGCGGGTAGGGAAAGAACTAACGCATATAGCGGTACTCCCAAATGGAGGCGATGAAAACATCTACTAAGGGGCCTGAGGTTGGGATGTTAGCATGGGAAGAGAAGTGGTTTCAGGCGACGGTGGTTTCATCACCAAGGCGTAGGTGCAAGCTGAGGTGGATGGTTGAGGTACATTCAAGAGGATGGTCAGGGTTGAATGTATGGGTGTCTTAATTGGTATAAGCACATCGTTTGGGCGGTATAACATATCGCAAGTTTTGAAGGGGGAGGATCAGCTTTACAAAGGTAGGACTTCCTCGTACTCAAATTTTATACATCGATGTAATGTTGAGGAACGCATCCCATGGCCCTGATCCAAGGACGACCCAAAGAATATATTATATCGAACTCTCCTTCAAGGACATAGAAGAGTTCGGGCAAAGTACGTGGCCTACGCGAATGTTGAGGATCACGGTGCCTAAGGTAGAAGTAATAATAGCGCTATTGAATGATCGCAACATGATGGGGTCGGCACACACGCAACTAGAAGGGATGTTCATTTGTTGGAAGGCTTTTGAAGAGATGATGTTTAGGCTAGCGCCCCCGTCAATCATAACCCGACGTACTCGAATGTCTCGGACGTAAGCGGAAATGAAAAGGGCAGGGTCAGGGTCTTCTGTACCAAAGTCGATAATTTCATCTTCCGAGAAACTAACCGCAGCGGCTTGTTGTTTTGAGACAGAAGTGGTGGGGGAGATGGATTGTTTGGTGAGAGAGGCAACGTGATTGGGTGTTAGAATGGAGGTAACGGGCAGGGTTTCGTTGGGTAAAACCTCTATCCTCAAGGATCTCAACGAGAGCTTGTCGATGAGATTCGAGGTCCGAATGAGATCATATAGTGTCATTTTTACTGCGATCGATGAAGCCGTTTGATCATGGTTCGGTGGGCAACTCCATTAGAGACGGATAGGCGGGTCCACGAATAACCACTTTAGGTGGTGGTGTAATCGGGATGGTCAAGGAGAAAGAGATGCCGCAGTGTGTTTTCTTTCGCTTTCCCATTGTTTTTCTCGTCTCTAGTAATGACACTAATCATATTAATCTCGTAGACCCGAGATGAAGAAGATGGTCGATAATTCATGGTCTTTAAGAGGTGGGGTCAGAATAATGATCGATCTTGGTGAGGCGGGGACAGATGGTATAGTAGAGGGAATCGACGCTAGAGGTTTCTCCCTTCGTAAGTTGTCTTTCTTAACCTTTCAGATCCTAAGAGGTGACTCGCGAAGGATGGTTTTTAGAGCTTTGCATCCTTCTACATCATGTCCAAAAAGGCGATAGGCGCAGATTTTAGACTCATCATAATCCACAGTGCCGGGCTTAGACGGGTCATAAGGTCTAAGTGGAGGTAGGGAGATGGTCGCATTCTCCACCAACATAGCAAGGATTTTGGCGTAAGATCCTTTGAGTGGGTCAAAATCAAGAAGATGAGGGTATTGATTGTGTGGGTCAGTGGTAATGTTTGGGCGTGTTTAGTTCGTAGATGGGTGGTGGTTTAGCCGAGGGGTGCCGACACATGTTTTTCACTAAACGTGGTTTCTTAGACACGTGGTTACGCTCAAATTGTTAGATGATGAGGCTACGATGGCATGGTAGCAGAAACAACCACGAGAAAGGGGAGTGACAGAAAATAAATCCTTTGATGATGGGATTGGTTTAGGGTCGATAGTGGACCGATACGTGGGGTAACGATGTCATGATACCCTTTGATCTCTCGTATAGGTGTAAAGGCGAGGTCGCTTTGCGTAAAACAACGGAGGTATGATATATTGGTGTAATGTGGAGGGATGAGGTCCCAATATGGAAGGTGGGTGTGACGATGAGGGTTTTAATTGTGATAGAGGCCCTGATTGCGTCTCGCCTCTGGTGGCGGAACGGATTTATTTTTGATAGATCGAGTCGCTTAGCGGGTGTGTTAGACTCGGGCATCGTGAGGTCCTGCGTAGGGGAAGATCTCGGTTAAGTTGATAGAAGTGGACGGGCGTTTGTAGAGGTGAGGGGGTGAAGGCGAGAACAGGGGCATTTTAAGCTTCGTAAGCACTTCGGTAAATGGTGGAGACATCAGATCACCATTTGCATTTGAGTAGAAACAGAGTACTCAAACGCTCCCATAGGGCCTCGCTCTATCTTCCGTGGAATGACCTGTGTGATTTGTAATTTTGGTACAGAGGAAAAGTGAGTTGTAATTCCACCATCATGGGTGTGACACAGAGGCGATGAGGCACCGTATCAATAGATGTCGAGGTCAACCTATTGTTGAAAGATTTAGGCGATGAGGGACTAATAGGTAGGAGGGCGTGTTCGAGGAGATCTGTCATGTTAAAAGAATGTGGTGATGTTAGTGTAAGAGATTTCTGCCTAAGGATGTCAAAAGGAGTGGTGAGCCTTCCTCTTGTGTAAAGCAAGAGTGGTAGAAGGGGACGTTTGGGAAATAGATAAATTAGATAAGATCCGCCTCACACCAGAGGGATGTGGTGTAAGAAGACTCATCATGGGAAGGGAAGCCCGGCGCTTAACTCTTCTATGAGTAAAGGAACGATTTCGCTTTGGCTTGATGGTGGTAAAGGAGGTTCGGCCCCGTGTTAGTGAAGAGGCTTGATTCAAAATTTTCTCGATAGAGGCTTTTGGCCGAGAATCGAAGACTCGCATGGATCTCATGAACACTCTCCTCACCTAAGATATCTTGGTTTACGTTGTCACTGGACGAGTGATTCGGGAATGGCTTGTTGAAAATTTTCAGATTTCGTTAGCAGGGCGTTAGGATTATCGAGTGTTATATCCCCAGATCAACCATTTCCCGCACTATGTTTTTCAACATCTTGCAGCTTTCATGACTATGTCCTTTACGCGGTGAAAGTTACAAAAGTCATTTTCTTTGTACTGAAAGGTATTGCAAGGGTGGAGTCAAACCCAGAGTGAGGTTTTACAGGGGGGCAAGGTGATAGCCCCACTTTGAGCAATTTCTCTAGGATGACGCTATAAGTTTCTCCCAAGGGAGTGTAATTGGTGGGCTCACCAGATTTATAGGTGGTTTTGGTGGAGTATCGACGGTGATCGGGATTTGACCATCACCGCGTGGACAGCTCCTTTTGATTTAGAAGAGGTGGACGCGTGAGGAGTGGTGGTGGTATTTGGTTTATCGGTAGAATCAGGAGTTCGGAAAGTGGAGTTCTTGTTGCGCAACCGCAGCTTTCTCTTCCTCTAAGGCTCGAATTTCTAATTTTCGAGCCATAGTAAAGGCCTCGCCGAATGTACGGAAAGTTTGAATTTGGAGGGTAGGGGAGATGAGCTTAGCGCAGCCCGCGTAAACAGCCTCTCGATAAGTTCGGCTTGAGGCAAGGCATACGTAAGTTGGTCGATAAGGCCCCGCCATCGTCCAACGAAATCTGCGATAGATTCGCCTTCGAATCATTTGGATGGCATAGAGGTCGCTGATAGATACTTTCTTGCAAATGTTAATGGAGAAATGATCCAAGAAAGATTGGGCTAGTTGGTTAAAAGAGAAGATTGAGTGCTGGGTTAAAGCACTGTACCACTCCAAGGCAGGCCCTGATAAGGACATGGGAAAGGTGCGGAGTAACAAGGCATCATCATGGGCAATCAAATAACAAGCATGTCTAAATGATCGCAAGTGTTGTTGAGGATCCTCTTTACTGTTAAAACGAGTAAACTTTGGCAACTCCCATTGAGGAGGATATGAATGAAGGGGGACAGAAGGGTGAATGGGCTCCCGACAAACTTGCTCGTATGTCAAGGCGCTACGACTTCTCAAACTAAGCCTCCGTGTTTTGCATTTTGTCCATCATTCGCTTGATGAAATCTGGGTCGGATGAGATGATGGTGCCACGTAATAGGGATGTCCCATATAAGGTGTTGAGGTTAATGGATACGTATATGGGAATGAAAAGGTAGGCGAGCTTGAGAAGGAAAGCTCGCTTTGAATAGGTGGCAGAGAGTAAGTCATGAATGGAGTGGTCTCAAAGAGAGATGAGATAGGGGCAATGGTGGTGGCGATACATGGGGTCCAAGATTAACAAAAGGAAAGCTAATCGGGTCGTATGAACCTCCGCGCCGCCGCCGGATTGGGAGACGGGGCTAGTGATGCGGGAAGTAAGGTATTGTTATCGTGAGGAGTAGAGCTAAATGAGCAGCTATACTAATAGGCATGCCCATAAGGAGCCGACCATCAAAGCGTGCGACGGTCGTGGGGTATGAGACAAATAGTATCAGACAAATACTGGGATTAGCATCCGTAAATTTGGCAAAGTCCTTGTCTCCCTACAGAATTTGGGGGATCTCACCGGTGTCCGTAGGGTTTCCTATGTAATGTGAAGGGGGTGATTCAGCAAAGAAACAGAGCAAGCGTGTGAAAACCATGGCAGCGGCTCGCTTCCGAGTGATGACAACCATAGACTGAACACACAGAAAGTTTCAATCTATCAAGAACAAAAACAACCTCGAATGGTGAATTTGGCAAGTCATTGGGTTTGTCGTGGGTCGAGAGAGACAAGAATCGATATCGGTTTACTAACCGGTGTCATTCAAAGGGAAACGACGCCGGTCCCTTAACCGATGCTCGGTGTCAAAAAAAAATCTAGGATAAGAAGATACAAAGGGGCTGCTAATTTGATTTTTAGCAACGTTGAGTAGTTTTATCAACTTATTGATCACAAAAGACAAAGTATGACAGAAAACAGACATGCAAGAAACAAGCAAGATGCACACGCAAATCCGTAGATTAACCTTAGGGTTAATTTTAATTATCAGGGCTTATGCCTTTATACGTAAGATGATGTCGTAATCCTAAACAACAAGACTTAGGGAAATGTCAAGTTTGTTTTGGCTTATAAGGTTACCTCAATCGGGCGAGGAATACCGCGGAAAAGGGGGATGTTTGAGATGTTGTGTTAATTGTGAAGTGATTCAAGATGATGTGTTGTGCAAAGTGAAACTAAGGTTAATTTCCTCACAATACCGTGGATATCACCCCCACGCACGTACGACTGCTACTTAATCTATGTTCACTAGAATTGAAAACAACAGCAGAATGTAATGCATGTGTTTTAAAACCCAAATCGAAAGTGATATTCGATGAAGCAAAAGAGATGACTTTTACTAATGCAAGATGCAAAAACAAAGCAAGTTCTTTTACCGTAATAATAAAATACCCCGTGAATATCTCTAGAAGAAGAAAACAAAGCAAGTATGCTCCCTATAATAAAAGCAAGCAAGAAATAAAGAAAACCCAAAATGGGTCCCACCGGGCAAGCACAAAATGTTTCACTGAAATGCTTCGCTCCTTATAGAAATGTATAAGGTTAGGGTTAGGAGGAATACCCGTAGAATGTCGAGATGATGTGCGCGCATCAGAGAAAGATCAGCCGACTCGCGAAGAACTCCTTTTTGTCTTGGGAAGGACTACCCGCAAATAAGAACACAAGACCACAAGATTTTGATTAGATAATAAATGAGGAAACCGCCTTGGGCCCAGTGAAATGTAAACTTCCTTTCAAGGTGGTCGCCTCGCTAACATGAGTTAACACAAAATATCAGAAAATATCAATCAAATTGCTTGGCCGAACTCGGTAGGGAAAGGCAAGTTTTTCCCGGTTTTGATCAAAGGAACCGATGTTTGCACATATAACCGATGGCGGTTACTGATAACCGATACCGGTGGGTTCTAGGATCTTCTGGGCTGGTTGTGGAGTTTGTAATGGCTGATTTTTGGATGGTATTGGGAAATGGGATGGTTAGAAGCTAAGGAATGATAGTTCGATGCAATGGCACGTTGGGTAGTGGATTCAGGGATGGATTTATGAGGACTGTGGTTCCAAAGGCAAGAGAAATGTTATAATGGAGGACATGCAAGATGTAACTTACTGGATTTGATGAAGGTGCCAGTTGATCTCCTTGGCTGCCAACTCTTCCGGTTTCTTCACTCGGCTCTTGCTTGGTCAAGTGAAGTTCGACTCGCTAATCGCTTTGACTCTCCTTTGATTCAAAATCCTTCGACCGATCTCCAAAATGAAATTCCGATCCGTTGTTTTGGTTTGGGAGCCCATTTACAGGGAACCGATGGCGGTGCGTAACCGAACGGCGGCGGCCGAGCAGAACCGCATCGGTTAGGAAAAAGTAGGCTATTTTTAGTAAAATAGCCCACCTTCCCCGCTTTCTCCCGAGAGATCAGGGCATGGGCTTGGTCAAGTGGCTAGAAGGTCGGCTTTGGGTGCGAGTAAGGAGGCATTAGTTATGGATGTGAGTCTGTACTCAAGTCATGGGTCTTAATTAGGTTAGTTTAGGTTAGGGCTAGGTCATGATGAGGTGGCAAAGTGAGGTGGCGGATAAGGTGATGTGGATTTATCAATTACAAGGTTGTGTGATTAATAAATAATTGTGTGAAGTTTAGGTAACCTCTAATGACAATGAATGCATCTTAAATAGTGGTGCATCTAGACATATGACATATATTCATGATATTCTTTCTAATGTTGTTGAATGTCATGAGAATATATACCTAGGTGATAATTTTGTCATTAGGTCTAAATCATGTGGTATTGTTAAGTTTCCAAGTGGAATAATTAATAATGTTTTATTTGTTCCTAACTTTAAAAAAATAATTATCTTGTTCTCAACTAACTAGAGAAACTACTAAGGCGGGTTATTAAAAGATAAATGGTATGTAAAGAATGATCTTGGTAAGATTATTGTTGCTAGTTTTTAGAAGAATGGATTGTATATCTTTGAAGGATTTTTTGTTGAATCTTGTATTTCTTATTCTTCATGTAATGTCGTTCAATTATGACATGAAAGGATTGGGCATGTGAACTTTAAAAGTTTATTTTAAATTTCCCTCCTTAACATTTTTGTAGGTCTTCCTAAGTTAAAACCAAATCATGAATCTTGTGGAAGTTTCTTCCATGTTAAGTAACATGTTGAACCATTTCATAAGCATCGTGAATCTAATTCCTCTAACTTTCTTGAGTTAATCCATAGTGATGTAAGAGGTCCTTTGGAATTTCCTTCTCTTGGTGGAGCCTTGTATGTTGTTAGTTTCATTGATGACTTTTCTAGAATGACTTGGTCTTATTATATTAAGAAAAAATCTGAAGTTCTGTCTAAGTTTCAAGAGTTTAAAGCCTTAGTTGAAAACATGGCTAATATGAAAATAAAGAGAATCAAAAATGATAATGGAGGTGAATATGTCAATAAAAATTTTGATGAGTTTTTTGTGTCTTGTGGAATTCAAAGGGAATTGACAACTCCCTATTCTCCTCAACAAAATGGCATAGCTAAAAGAAAGAATAGAATAATCATAGAAATGACTAGGACCATGTTTTATGCTTCTAAAGTGTGTAAGTTTCTATGGGTTGAAGATATGAACATTTTTGTTCATATTCTAAATAGAATTCCTACCAAAACATTGTATCAAACTACACCTCATGAAGTATGGACCAAACAAAAACATAATATATCTTAGTTTAAGATATTTGGTAGTCATGTTTCTCTTCTCATTCTTAAAGTCAAAAGACAAAAAATTGTTCCTACCTCCTATTCTTACATTTTTTTGGGTACGATAGTCACACAAAATAATTAAGAGTGTATGATCTAGTCAAAAATATAATCATATATAATATGAATGTTCATGTTCTAGAGAAACCATTTGTGAATCTTCCTTCCTCTCTTCTCTCCTTTGCATTTTTGAGTCTCAATCTCTTGATTTGATAATCCTTCCTTAGATAATATGGAAATTGATTTCCAAGAGGTTGATCATCCTTCTTCTAATATGATGGATGTTGATAGGGAGGGGAAGTCTTCTCAATCTTTGTCTTAGTCTAGAATTCCTAAGTGCAGGCTCAAAATCTGATTTCTAATTCTCACCTAATAATTTGAGAAAGATAACCCATAGTAAATATTATTATCATGCCTTATCAACTTTGAATGAAGTTGAACCTTGATATTTTGAAGAAAAAACCCTAGATGAAAGATGGGTTAATGTTATGAAACTTGAATATAATGCTCTAATAAAAAATAATACTTGGGAATTAGCCCCCTTTCCTTGCAAAATAAGCATTGCATGATCTAGATGGTTGTATAAAATAAGTATAACTATGTTGGTTAGATTTAAAAGTTCAAAGACATATTATTTGTTATAGGGTTTATTCAAAAACTTGGTTTAGACTATGTTGAATTTTTTCTCCTATTTCCAAAATGAGCACTATTATAATTCTTCTAGCCCTAGCTAA
This sequence comes from Taxus wallichiana var. yunnanensis, assembly GCA_018340775.1. NCBI lineage: Eukaryota > Viridiplantae > Streptophyta > Pinopsida > Cupressales > Taxaceae > Taxus > Taxus wallichiana. The sequence continues at coordinate 937,432,024 of CM031240.1, read as the reverse complement.
TCAACATGGATGGAAGATTCACTGAATGGATATGAAAAATGCTTTCTTAAATGGTGAATTGAAAGAAGATATTTACATGCATTAACCTAGAGGGTTTGAAGGACTTGGTAAGGAAATATTTTTTTAAAGCTTAAAAAAATTGTATGGTCTTAAACAAGCTCCTAGAGCTTAATATACTAAGATAAATAGGTTCTTTCAAAAACTTGGTTTCACTAACCATTTTGCTAATAATGATTTGTTTGTTAAATTTGAAAAAATCATGTTATCATTATTGTATTACATGTTGATGATCTCTTGATTACTAGTAGTAATAATGATCTTATTATTAGAATTAAAGAGAAGTTAAGATAAAAAAAAATTAAATGACTGATCTAGGTTTGCTAAATCATTTTTGGCATGGTTTTTGTCAAATTCACAAATACATTGGTGTGTCTCAATCACGGTATGCTTAACCTTCTTAAAATATTTAACATGATTAATTGTAATCTTTTCTTTATCCCTATGGAAGTTGGTTATAAATTAGATCCAAAACCTTCTTGTGGTAAATTTAATTGTGCTTTATATAGACAAATTGTTGGTAGTTTGATTTATTTAACTATCTAGGCCTGATATATCATATGTGGTTGGAATTGTTTCTAGATTCATGCAGGGATCCTTATGAGGAGCATTATAAAAATGGAAAAAAAAAAGATTCTAATATATATCAAAGGTACAATCAATTATGTTTTGTATTATTATTCTTGTGATAATGCAAATTTATTTTTCTATTGTGATTATGATCATGTTGTTGATATTTGTTAGAGCTAAAATCTGCACCCATTGTCAAGTCATAAACAACTTAGGATTTAAGAAAACATGGGATTGTCTCTAAGTTGTGGGAATTGAACCGAGATAGACCTCCAGAGAATTTTGGTTCCTCTACCTACCTCTAATGCTAAACTACTCCTAGGAAGTGAAATGTGACTAACTACCAATGCCAAGTGACTAGGGAGAAAGAGAGAGTGCATGAAATGAAATCCTAAACTATGGAGATGATGACACAAAAATAAGGGTGAAACAATCTAAGTGGGTGAAAAATAGGGAGTAAATAAGGTAAGAGAGGGCAGGTAGAGGCACCACAGATCAAGAACAATGTTCAATTCCCTATATTCATAAAACACAACAAATCGTGAACCTATAGAGATAGATATATGCACATATACTGCGAAATATGATGGAATGTAAGAAATGCAATGGCATACAAGCTAGTGTGAAAATAGCCACAAATCATGAATTTTATTCCTTAGAAACATGCACAATCCATTATAACACAAACATAAGGAAAAATCCTTTCAATGAGGCCAAATTCGAGGCCTTTAGCTCACAATAGCTCTAAAACAATGTTGTGAGTTCCTTTGTAAAAGAGTGAATCTCCTCAAAATCAAGTAGATTTTACAATATATAGGAAAAAATGAGCCACCAATCAAGTAGGGCACATTCAAGAAGTATGAGAAACCATTCATTTAGTTGATTTTCTTACACGGCGGTCATGGGCATCATGCCTTATTAATTCTCAGTTGTTGAGTTGTCATTAATCCATCTACCCTTTCTGGCTTATGACTTTCCAACCTACAGTCGCCCAACCATGAGGAGTTTTTTTGACATCTAACCATATGGGCCATACAACCCCCTTAAAATTACCAGTCAAATGACCATTGATTTTCCATTGTGGGTTGTCCATTTTGTGTGTCATCCAACCTTCTTCCATACCATTTGTCAGTGAACCACACAGCTAACCCGAAGACGTCCAACCGAGTTTCCTCCTTTGTTATGCATGTTGTCTAACCAGGTTAGATGACTGTCTACATGTGTTTATACAACCGATGGGGTTGGATGACCGTCCAAACCTATGTCATATAGTGCATCTTACAACCATTCCTATAGCCGGCCAATTGTCGGGCCAACCAACCTGGTGATTTGACCAACTTCCTTCTGTACCAGGGGTTGGACACCATATCTCTAAGCCGACCAACTACCTTCTTTACCAAGGTTTGGACGCCATCAAACCCATCTCGGTCTAACTCTACCGACACACCTACAACCCGTACATAACTATAATCAATTAAAGCATACCAACAATAAACATCAATTTTAATTTAACTATTATGAAGATAAAATAAACAAGAGAAAGATAACACTAGATATAAAGTGTGGTTCACCTCAAAATACTATTGGTGGGCTAAACGTCCACCAAGAAAACAATGACCAATCTTATTATTCAAACAAATGGTGCTTTTATTTAGTGCTTTACAGAGGAAATACAAATGAAGATCTATAATCTTCCACACCTCATGGATGTACAATGCTTTCTCCTCACCAACTACTCTTTCTTTCTCTCCAAGGAAACTTACATTCAACAAATGCAATTCACCACCTTCTAACCCTAATTCTCATGCCTTTATACATATACAAACTTAGGGCACCTTAGCTATGTGTTTACAACCATTAGATCAACTTTACAACAAATATTAGATCTAATTCCCGTGAGTTAAATATAAACATTCACGCACAGAAACCGACGTCGATTACCCTAACCGATGTCGGCTCCTCCTTTCCTTGATCATACTAGGTCCCGGGTGTGTGACGTCACGATGATCGATGTCGACCATTTATGTATTCCAACAAGTTAGTAAAGCATGCTAATGTGAAGCAATTAAGCTCCACAACTCAACAATCTCCCACTTGGAGATAAATTGTTGCACTTTGCACGTACAACTCCATCCTTGAATCCTTTTCCTTGGCCCATTTCTCCCTCTTCAAGTCTCAAACTCAAAGACCAACAAAAGTGGAGTGAATCTCCAACTTCTCCTTTTCCAATGGCTTCATTAGCATATCCATAGGGTTCTTATTTGTATGAATTTTCTCCAACTTCAGCTTTCCCATCCTCCAACACCTTCCGTATGAAGTGATATCTCAACTGAATGTGTTTTGTTCTTGAATGAAATGTTGAGTTCTTTTCCAGATGAATCACACTTTGACTATCACTGTATAACCTGCAATCCTCTTGCTCCTTTCCCAACTCTTCCATGAACCTTCTCATCCATATCATCTCTTTGTTAGCCTCTGTAGTTGCAACATACTCGGCCTCTATAGTAGACAAGGCCACAACCTTCTACAATCTAGAAATCCAGCTAACTGTCATCCCACCTACTATGAATACATATCCAGTGGTGCTTCTCCTACCATCCAAATCTCCAGCCATATCTGAATCAACATAGCCACATAAAGAAGTATTTGACCCTCCATAACATAACTACATGTTGGATGTCCCTCTCAAATACCTAAGAATCCATTGGACTACTTTCCAATGCTCTTTACCTGGATTGGCCATAAATCTACTCACAACTCCCACTGCATGTGCAATGTCTGGTCTGGTACAAACCATAACATACATAAGACTTCCAACTGTTGAAGCATATGGAACTCATGCCATGTACTCACCTCCTCATGTGATGTAGGACACTGATCTTTTCTCAATTTGAAGTGTCCAACCATAGGTGTACTTATAGGTTTTGCATCCTACATTTTAAATCTTTTCAACACCTTATTGATATAATCCTCTTGAGACAAATACAACTTCATGTTCTTCATGTCTCTGTGAATTTGCATGCCAAGGATTTTCTTTGCAGCTCCCAAATCCTTCATTGCAAATGTGTGAGCTAACTTTTCTTTAAGCTCACCAATGTCCTATACTAGATCCTACAATAAGCATATCATCCACATACAATAACAAAATAATATAGCTCCCATTTTCAAGCTTCTTGAAATAAACACAATGGTCATATTCACATCTCATATAACCATACTCATGCATGAAACTATCAAACCTCATATACCATTTCCTTGGAGCTTGTTTGAGCCCATACAAGCTCTTTTTCAACTTACACACAAGTTTCTCCTTACCCTTGACTTCATAACCAAGCGAGCTGATTCATATAGATCTCTTCCTCCAAATCACCATGAAGGAAAGTCGTCTTAACATCAAGTTGTTCTAAATGTAAATCTTCTACTACAACCAAACTAAGAACAATATGGATGGAAGTCATTTTAACAACAAGAGAAAATATTTCACCAAATTCAATACCTTGTTTTCTGTGTAAATCCTTTTACCACAAGCCTTGCTTTGTATCTCTTCTTTCCACCCTCTTCCTCCTTGATCCTGTAAACCCACTTGTTTTACAATGTCCTCTTACCTGTTGGAAACTTGACTAAATCCCATGTCTGATTCTTTTCCAAGGAGTCCATCTCCTCATCCATGTCATGCTCCCACTGCACATGGGTATCCTGTTACATTGCTTCTTCAAAACACTCGGGTTCACCATTATCAGTCAATAATAAATAAGATAATGAAGGAGTAAATATTTCTGGAGGTCTACTTACCCTTTGTGACCTTCTCACTAAGATTTGGGGTGCCTAGGGCTCATTATGTGCCTGTTGCACATTTGTGTCAATCTTTGATGAAATGACTATGGATCGACACACTATAACATGATAGAAAGTTCCTCCTCATAGCCGATGTCGGTTCACCTAACCATGCCTATTCACCTAGTATGCCGATCTTTTGTAGCCAACCAACTTGGTTCACCCAACCTTGCGACTGACACACAATTCTACACCGATCACACCGATGCCGATGTTCTATGGATTTTGATTTTAAATCCGAGAATGCATCTTTCTCAACAAACTCTTCACCCGGTTCATTCTTGGGTACCAAAACTTGATCCATGTACATTCTCTTTTCATTCCAATCAATGTTATGACTCCTAACAATCTTAGTATCTTCTAAATCCCAAAACCAGAATCCAAAATCACCATAACCATAACCAATGAAAGTGCATCTTTTAGATTTAGCATCCAATTTCTTCTCTTTTTCCTTAAATGCAAAAAGCTTTTAAACCAAATACTCTAAGAAAAGAAAGATCTACCTCTTTTAGCATCCATTTCTTCCTATTCCACCATCAACATGCACTTGAAGGCCCATGGTTAATTAAATATACCGTTGTATCTATTGCTTCTGCCCAAAACTTTAAAGGAAAACCAACATGTAGTCTCATGCTTCTAACACGTTCCATGATTGTTTTGTTCATTCTTTCAGCAACTCCATTCTCTTATGGAGTTCTAGGAACCATTCTTTCTCTGTATTCCATTCACTGAATAATAATCATTGAAAACCTTATTGCAGTACTCACCACCATTGTCAGATCTAAGGCACTTTAACTTTAAATTTGTTTCATTTTCCACAAGGGCTTTCCATCTTTTAAAAGTCTCAAAAACATCATATTTCTGATTAATACAATAAACCCATACCTTTCTTGTGGCATCATCAATGAAAGTCACATAATATTGGGATCCTCCAAGAGAAGCAACCTGAGTTGGTCCCCATACATCTGAATGAACAAGCTCCAATTTTTGCTCCTTCTTTGTTGCCCCAACCTTAAGAAATCTCACTTTCTTCTACTTTCCAAATATACAATGCTCACAAAAATCAAGATCTACATGTTTCAAATCTGATAACTTACCCTTTTCCTTTAAGATATGCATTCCTTTTTCACTCATATGGCCTAGCCAATAATGCCACATGCTTGCATCTGAATCTGAAGTAGATAGCACAAAAAAGGAATCAATAACACATGTAGAAAATACAATGTTCCTACCTTCTTGCCTCTTGCTACAACAAGGGATCCCTTGGAAACTTTCCAAGAATCGGTTGTGAATGTAACCATGCATCCAGATTCTCCTAATTGCCCTGTAGAAATTAGATTTCTCTTGAGGCTTGGCACATGCCTCACATCTTTCAATACCCATGTATTTCCATTCTGCAATTTAAGATGAACATCACCTTTACCAGTAATCATGCATGGTTCATCATCTCCTAAATAAACATGTCCAAAATTACCCTAAACATAATTTCTGAAATAACCCTTATTAGGGGTAGCATGGAAAGAAGCTCCAGAATCTAAAACCCATGATTCTACTTTATTATCCAAGGAGAGAATAAGAGCATCTTGCATTACCTCACTTGTAATGTTTTCCTCTTTACCTTTTTCTTTACCTTTTCTAGTATATTCTCTTTGTTTTCCTTGAACCAACACTCCTTTGCATGTCCTCTCTTTCCACAATTCCAACAGATTATATCTCTGACTTTGGATCTAGATCTATCATTCTTTGTTCTACCATTCTTCTTGCTCTTGGATCTCTCTTTAGATCTTCCCCTACTTTCCACATTCAAAGCATTCCTAGATGATGATTCTCCTGTAATTTTCCTACGTATTTCTTCATTTAGATTATACTAACCACATCATCAAACTTTAAAATATTAGAAGCATATGTTGTATTACTAACAACCATTACCAAATTATCCCAACTATCTGGAAAAGAGCATAAGAATAAAAGTGCTTTCACTTCATCATCAAATGGAATATTAACTAATTTTAATTGATTAACAATAGAATGGAAATCATTCAAATGATTAGACACAGATCCACCTTCTTGCATTTTAGAATTAAATAATTTCTTCATCAAATAAAATTTATTCGATGCACTTGGTTTTTCATATAAGTTTGTTAAATCTTTCATTAAATCTATTGTGGTTGTTACTTTTGTTATATTCAAAGCTACAGATGTTGTCAGGCATCAATCTTATAGATCTTAGAGCCTTTTGTCAAGAATCTTCCATTCTTCATCAGTCATCTTTGCAGGCCTTGCCTTCTCATCCAATGGTAAATATAAATCTCTCTTGATACATATAATCCTCCACCTGCATCTTCCATAATTGATAATTACGACCATCAAATTTCTCTACTCTATATTTGTTATCTTCTACATTGTTGTGCTCCCACTCAATCAAAAAACCCTCTGAGAGTAAATCCTATCAACACACAAAACCTCCAAACAAAGCTCTGATACCAGTTGTTGGGGTTAAACCATAAACCAATGTTGTAAAATCTATAATCAATTAAAGCATACCAACAATAAACACATAATTTAACTAGAAGATAAAATAAACAAGAGAAAGATAACACCAGATATAACATGGTTCACCCAATGTGGGCTACGTCCACCAAGAAATGACCAATCTTATTATTTAGTGCTTTATAGAGGAAATACAAATGAAGATCTATAATCTTCCACACCTCACAGATGTACAATGCTTTCTCCTCACTAACTACTCTTTTTTTCTCTCCAAGGAAACTTACATTCAAAAATGCAATTCACCACCTTCTAACCCTAATTCTCATGCCTTTATACATATACAAACTTAGGGCACCTTAGCTATGTGTTTACAACCATTAGATCAACTTTACAACAAAGATTAGATCTAATTCCCGTGAGTTAAATATAAACATTCGATTCAATTAAGCTCCAATACTCAACACTTCATATGGGCATCAAAGAAAGTACTCTTCTTCTTTGTGACAGCCAAAGTTGCATTGCTCTTGCAAACAATATAGTTCAACATCAAAGAACCAAGCACATTGAGATTCATATGCACTTCATCCGGGAGAAAGTTCTAAATGGTGACATAGATCTCAAGTTTTGTTCTACTAAAGATGAGGTTGAATTTTTTTACTAAGTCATTGTGTGCTACAAATTTCTACAAATTTTGTGCTATGTTGGACATTTCAAATTTTGGATTAAATGATCATGTGGATGATATTGATCTCCACCTCTAAATAAGCTGATCATATGTTGTTTGGATCAATGATCATGTGGATGAATTTGATCTCCACCTTTGAATCAACCGATCATATGTTGTTTGGATCAATGATCATGTGGATGAATTTTATCTCCACCTCTAAATCATATGAGAAAGACTCAAATGATCATGTGAATGATGTTGATCTTCACCTCTGAATTAGATGAGCATATATTGTTTGAGATTTGGCCTTTCAAAGTTTCCCTTGAGGGGGAAATAAAGAGGAATGAGCATGTTTTGCATGTTTTTTTGCAATGCCACCTCTTTTTCCAATGCCAACCCTTATTGGCTTAATTGTGTCAATTAAAATATCCCTATACTATTTCCATTTTGTTTGAGTAAATTATCACTTTATGTGAGTTTACTTGTAATACCAATGAAGCATTATATATGAGAGTTTTTAACTCCATAATCTTATGTAAGACTTCATAGGTAATCACTTTCTCTTGATAATTATGTTTAATCATGATTTGTTTCTATGTTTTGTGTTTATTTGACTTTTCAAAACCCGTAGGACACTATGTAGTGTATCATGAAGCTTTTTTCTTTCCAAAAAATCATGAAACATGTTTTGTGTGTAGTTTAATTTTTACGAAACCCGCAGAACACTTGTTTTGTGTCGCAGCTTCTTGAAGCCTATAGAACACTAAAGTAGTGTATTGTGGTTTTCTAAGACCCACGAGCACTTGCATTAGGTTTGTGGCTTGTTTAGAGTCTATGTAATACTGCACCCATGAAACATGACACTTTGAAATAACATACCGTATAGGTAAAAATCCTCAAAACAAATGTTTTTGTTATATGCTAGCCTAAATCAATTAGATGATTTATGGATTGTGATTCATTTTGTACAAAAAGGTGACTTGACATGTGCTATTTAGAACAAACATTATATTTTTACATGTTAGCCTAAATCTTTATGTAATGATTTATGGATTATAATTCCTTTTGTATAAAAATACAATTTTGCATGTTTCCTACTTAACATTAAGGGGGAGTCTTGGGGTTGTAATAATAATAGTGAGAAATTACTTAAATTAGAAACCCACCAAAGACTTATGTGGAATTCCATATCGGGTTGGCATATGTTTTAAATTTAAAATAAGAGTGACCTAATGGGTCACTGCCTTGATATAAATCGAGGCGATCTCATTAGAGATTGGTTACACTGCAAGATCCTATATGCAAAAATGAGTAACATATTAATGCAAGCAATTTATGTGAGCATTTTAGAAGATACATGGTGCAAATGATGTATTCATGAGTGAATGTATATGATAATTTTCAATTCATTCATGAAGGTGTGACTCACGGAAATAGTGGGAGTGTTGGGTGAAATGTTTATTCTCAATAAAGATAAGTGATTTTCTTAGTGGGTTTTTACCTAAAGGTTTTCCCACTTATATATTGTGTCTTGTGTTCACTTAATTTCATATTATTGTATACAATCTAATAATAAATGCATTATGTGATGTAAGTTATCATAATTTACTATTCAAACATAAACTATAATCTTAGGAAATTATTTTTGGTGGATAATTAAATTTTTGCTAAAATTTATCCTTGGGATTTCCTAATAGTGTGTAGCACATGACTCAGAGAGAAGGAGAAAATTTGGTCATCAATGAGATATTGGATATTTTTGTGTGATGTGAAACAAGATTTAGTAACATGTTGAGGACATTGGTTTAAGTACATGAAGCCTTATGGTTGAACTAAGGACTATGAGACTTGGTCATGTTAACTCGAAGGTGTTAATAACCAAACTAAATTGTACTCAAGGAATGTTCATAGAAGTAGTTGAGGAGATATTATTAAGTAATGTAATTTTATCTTAGGAGGTGTCTCATGTTACATTGTAGGTTGTCTTGAAGTTATAGGTACATGATCAGATTTCAAAGTGAGGTCTTTCATAATAATATGGTATATTACATACATAGTGTAGTCACACAAGATATTATAAGGATCAAAGGGGATATGCCTTTTGAGTTCCTTATTGATATCATTCTTTTTACTAGAATCTCTTCCTTTTTCATTGTATAAGTATTGGCCATTTTGATAATGTAAAGGATGCCAAAGTAAATTAGGGTTTAAATTAGGGTTTGATAAAACCTAAAAGAGCTATGATTGTACCAATCAAATTTAGAAATTTCTAAAACCCTATAAGTGAGTCACAAGCCCTAAATTGCATGTCATTTAAATTATCGAGTTCACTAAAATGTAATATCAAATATGGGGTTTTCATAATTAACATTAGTTCTTGATGTGTATTATGAGTCTCAGTAACTATAATACAACACACATAGTTCTACAATTTTAGAAACATGCATTATTCATAATATTAGAAATTCAAACTCTACAAAGTTAGATAATTGAAAGTGTGAATTAGGGTTAGAATAAATAGAACCAATTAATTGTTTTTGTAAGTTTATTTGGTTTCTATAATGATAGATATAGATCATATTAGTAGGGATATGAACTTGCATAAAATTATGTAATTTGGTAGTGTATGAAGGATGATTTTAGTAATGCTAGATAAAGTCATTTGGGTGGATTTGTCCTGGGCTAGGAATATTTGTCATGTGTAGGTTTTTGTTCAAATATGGATACGAAACTATGATATTTTGTGTCTATATATTTATATTCTATTTTTTTGTTTATGTTTCTATAAAAAATATGGTTTTTGTGCAAACCTCAATTCTCTCCTTGAAAACTCAAAAAAAGGATTAGTCCAATTGGGTTGGATTGACCTCACATTACCCCTATGGTGTGATGAGCATTGCACTATGTATAAATACTCTGAAGAGGGATCAAACCTTACATAGTTCTCCCTCTCGGTGAATTTTAGATAAATAATATGTTGGAAAGATCCTAAAATGGAATTTGACACTTGGAAATGATATTGGGTGTAGAATATAACATGCGGTAATAAACAAGGATAGTCATGTGAGATATATTTAGACTTGGTAGTTGTCTAGTATATTTGAAAAAGTGATTTTACATTTGCATTCTTTGTTTTGATCTATTAGGTAGACCAAATACATAAGTGATGAGGCACATTAAATGGTTGGGGTGATTGTGCTTGTATATGTGATTTTTCCCGAAGGTTTTCTTGCTTAGTTGATCCAAAGTTGAATGGGGCAACTTATACATTTGAAAATATGAGTATTACATGAGTAGAGGACAAAAAAATCCTTGGAAAAAACCTTGAACATGTTTTTTTTAACAAGTGACTACGTCCTAATAAAGTGAAAATTATGTTCTAAGATTTGGAGAAGGTGGTCATATGTTTGATGATGTATTAATTTATACATAAAATAGTGTTTTGACACGTCATAATTGAGTAACAGTGTGAACTACTAGCTATGGAGTGTTAAACTGAGTGAATATATGCATGTAAGAATAATTCAATTAATTTCACAACAATAAATGGGTTGCGATAAATGCTAAGGATAATTTGAAATGTCATTCATCTAGATTTAGGGTACTAAAACAACCATTTGGAATCATCACTTTAAATTGGGGATTTAGATCAACAAAATAGTTCAAGAGTGCCACAAATTTATCATTGATAAAATCATGGGTACTTCTTGAATCGATCGATGGTTTGACAGGACCTATTTCTTTACAAAACCTACTACTTTGAGGGGTTGAGGAGTGATATTTCTTGAAAGTGCATAACAAGATATAATTGATCTAATTCATCACATGTCAAAAATAATTTCCACTTCTTCTCCATTCTCTTCTTCATCTCCACCTTCAATGTAGACAAGTTACTTTTCAACATATTTATGTCCTTTGTTGTATTTATTAACATTTGAAACATAACCCTTTTTCTCGTTTGTCTTCAATTTGTCGCGTATTCAACATGATAGTTCAACATAATGATTACACTATGAAATTCTAATCTAAATGGTTGTGATTACTCACCTTTTTTCAACCAAGTCACTTTCCTTTGTGTTGTGTTGTATCCATGCACACATTGATTTAAATGTGATCCTTGAGTCCACCCAAAATGAATCATTCTACTTTTCCTTTGTGATCTTCTCCACATGTGAGGGAAGGTTTTGGAATTGTTGAATATAATCCTTAACAAGACCTATTTGACATAGTTTGGCTAGCTATATAGTATTTTTTTCACACTATTAAAATAGTACATCTGAAATTCATATTTAAATACCAAATAAGTAATATCAAGGACATTCTTCTTCTTTTGAGTATAATTTCTTGGGCTCAAAATATAAGGATTCCATGATCACATTTTTGCATATGGTGTTTGATGTAGCTCAAAGAAACTCTCCATTTGATTCATCTATGTGATTGGGTCCTTACCATTGAATTTGTACCTTTCCACGTTTTGTGACATGTTCTAGGAATATAATTGGAGAAAGGTGTGGCCTAAGGCTACATCACATTTAGACTTGGAATTTTTGGTTGAGATCTATCCCATGTGGCTAAGTTGGGAATCAATGATTAATGGTATGTTTTTTTATTGACTTGCAAGATAAATGTTTCCAATTGTATCTTGATGATACTCATGTTTCTTTATAATGTGTTTAATTCTCCTTTGATGTTGTCCACATCTCCCTTAGGACATCAAGCTATATGTTTTTCATAATGTACTTAAGTTATATCACTTTTTGATATGTCAAAGAGAAGGCTATTATAGAAAACCCCCAAGTCCCATCTCTAATCCATTCCTTATTATTAGTAGTTTTTCCTTGGGTGATGATACTCTTGTCTTTGTATCTCATGTCTTTTCATGTCATGTTAATGCTTGATTGTGTAGAATTTTATGTTCACCTTTGACCAAAATTTATTGGATGATTTCCACTTGAATTCATCCTTAAATCTAAAACATAGAGAACAAACCTATACTAATTTTTGTCGATCCTTCTAAAATGGTAAATAAATCCAAAAATCCAAAATTTTGTGGCATGTTGAGTGAATTTTTGAAAACCCCTAAAACAACAATAAATCCCTCAAACCAATCACAAAAAGCTGAAATTTTGATGGTACCTTCTTTGAATAATTTCTCAACTCCAGAAAAATAGTTGTGGAAAAATTCATAATGGTTTTCAAGATGTGAGAGACTATTCAAAATTAGAGTTTTCAAACAAATTTTATCCAAATCAAAGCTCCGATACCACTTGGAATGAAATTTCTTGGATAAATAAGTAGAATAACAACAATAGAACACAAAATGATGGAAATAAGAGTATAATATTTAAATATATATGAATTAACCACTTTGAAGGGGAAGCCCCATGACCATACAATATGGACCAAATGTGCAACATATATACTCTATTTATGTTATAGAAACTATTTAGGATGGCCCTACTACCAATATGAGGCTTTAACCATGATCAAATGACTTAATCAAATGTTATGATAATTGTAATTTTGCCAAAAATGTTCCAAGAGACGTTATAGGCTAAGGGCATAGTTTGGACCGATGGATTTGAAAGGCAACTTGATTTTGAGCATTGTTTGCAAGATATTCCAATTAGTTCAAATAGGTATACGTTGAAGAAGGGACCAAGTATGGTTCAAGTACAATCTTATGAGCCAATAATCTTGGTTAGGCTAAGATTCTTAAGAGTATCAACCCTTAGTTGATGTTGTGGAGTCTTTATCATAAGGTTTTAACAAGATTATAATACATTGTGCCCGAGTTTTTAATTTTCCTTATTGATAAATATATTGAATCCATTATTGTTTCTTTCAAGTTGCAGAGTGACATTTATGCAATGTCATCTCTATGAAAATTAATGGGGTGTGAGTTCTATGATAGTACTTTATTATACCCTCTAACTATGACTGCATCATCAAAAATATAAGAATGAATACAATAAGTTATAACAATCGTGAAAATTCGGTGGAAGACTATACTAACAAGTACAATGAATACCTTTTGTGTTTGTGGAAATAACTCAAAGAGAAACATAATGTGTCAAATTATATCAACAACCTCACACCTTATATACATGCCAAGATGGATTTCTTGAATTTTGACTCTAGGGAAAGCATACCACAACACTACCAAGATCGAAGCCAACACAAAATATGAAGCAAAAATTTTCCTCTTCATCTAGTGGTGTGCGTAAGAGCCACTCATGCACACCACATTGTTTCATCCTCTTGCAAAACAAAAGAAAATCATACCATGTAGAGGGATAATCCTAAAAGGCTCCACAACAACATAAGATCTCATCATGTTTTGTGTTAGACATAGGAAAAAAGAAACAAGGGGACAAGTGGTGCCACCGACACTACACAAGTTCACAAAATGATTTTGAATGTTGTACAAAATAGTCTCTAATTGTGAAATCAACATCATGTCTCATCCAAATGAATGATAGTGATCCAAATGCTACTTTTTTGAACACTAGTGTCCTTATCATACATACCTATAAGGAATTTTAACACCTCTTCCACATAAATTTTTGGGTGAATGGTCGCCCTCTCTACATGATATTATTGATAGTGGGAGATAAAAGAACATCATTCTGTAAGGAAAACCCCAATGCTTAGGCCCTGTCATCACCTCACATCCTAAGCCAAGGGTGTCTTTATCGGGGATGGATATATAGGTCTAATGGTAATGCATGCTCCAATACAAAGTCAATCCTATAGAGGACATAGTCACTTGTGATTTCATGCCTCTAGAAGTCTATGACATCTTGTTGGAAAGATCACATTTGAATGAATGAAATGTTACATATCAAGCCAACTCACAAGTAAGGGAATTTATGTGGAAAAGATCATTTCTTCAACCAAGACCAAAGTTTTTGGTCTCTACCAAACAATGCCAAAAACACATCTCAAGCACATAGAAGCTCGTGTTTCTCATGGGACACCCGCATGAGAGATAAATAATGCATTGGAAACACATAAAATGTATCCGATATCACAATAAAATAAAATTGATGAGTCATTAAAGAAGCATGGCACTTTATTCGCAAAACGTGAAGGTCTTTCAACACATGTTGTAGGAAAGGACCATATAAATTTGGTTCTTGGATATGCTCTCCCATACAAATTTATACCGCAAATCAATATAGGAGAATTAAGTTTGAAACCAAATACAAGAGATCCCTAAATTAGGGAATGATTATGTTTGATCCTAATAGTCATTTTTCCCATAAAGATGTGACTTGGCACATTTTCTTAGACTACTTGTATTTTTACAAAAATAAGTGCAAATAAATGGTTTCCATTACCATGCATTGATGATCTATTATACTAGATGTGAGGTATAAAATAATTTACCAATATTGACTTGAAGTCGGGATATCATTAAGTGTTAGTCTACCTAGATGATGTCTAGATTATTCAATGTGCTCTTTTCACATGCATTGGGTGTTTGAAATGGTGTTTCAACAAGACATGGAAGTGTAAGAAGTGTTGGAGCTTATTTTTGTCTGAATTTACCAATTTTTGTGAAGACATGGATTTGTGCACTTGTCTTCTCTGTATAAACTTCTCGGGTCGCAAAACCCATTCTAGACCTGTGTTTAGCATATTAGATCTACTCACCTAACATTAATGCTCATCCAAAATTGGACTTTGATCCAAGATTGCATTGAACATAGTTGTGCATTATTTTTTTCTTTTCAAGATCTACATTATATGATGATGATGTCAAGAGGAGGGCAATCTTAAAAAGGCTCAACCCATTTTTAAATTTGAAAAAGCAAATAATTTTGAGAGGTTTTTAATAAAAGAAACGAATTTTGATTTTTATGGACTTATTTTAAATAATTAATAAGTCATTTATTGTGAAAATTAATTCAAAATCAAGTAAAAGTTTGAAAAAAATGTTTTTTTCAAACTAAACAAATAAAAATGTTTGATATTAGTGGTATGCACAAAGGAGTATAGTTGTCGTGTTAAAGTAATGCATTCATAATCTAATATAGTTGTAATAATGACATTTGTGGCATCATCCCTATAAACGATCGGGGAGTAATAAGAAAACATTTATTTTACATTTCCCTTCCTCCATTAACCATTCACATCTATCATTTGGCATGAATCCCAAAAATAAGAAAAAACTGAAAATATAGGAAAGTTACGCCCATGTATGAGGTTTTCTTGTTAAGCGGGTGTAATTGACAAAGTGATTCCTATTCATGTACCATTCTTCTTCTCTCATGTACCTTGAAACTTTTTCACGTATTGCAGAGCATATCGAAAGGTGAGCTTCTTCTATGAACTACATTGAGAGGTCTACTATATTGATAAGTGATATATCGACAAGGGAACTGTTGAACTGATATGGAAGCCCTTCATCTCTACGGGTACAAAAATGGAATCAATAAAATCATTTGTTGGCAAAAATTAGATTGGAAAATATACATTTTAAAAGTGTTTTGGGCAAGTGGAGAAACACTTATCTTCATTTATCTATGGTTTGATATTTTTATGGGGACATAAAGCCAACATCACCTACAAATGCAAAAGAACTCAATATCTATAAGAAAAAGAGTTTGAAATTATTGGCCTTGATGAGGACCTCGGTTGATGGAAAAAATCATATTTATGGGTTTGATCTTTTGTATGGAAGCATTCAATAAGTTGAAGGACTTGTATGATTCTCACTCATGGTTGGACTTCATATATTTACAATTGAATTTTTTCAATCTTGAGTTGAAAATGGTGATATGATGAGTCTGGATTTGAAAATTCGAGATATCAAGTATAATGTTAAATACATCGAGGTGAAAATTGATATATACATGACAACATTCATAAAAGTCATTCATGACAAGAAATAAATCAATTAAAGACTCTCACATTTGATCTATTGGTTAAAAAGATGGCTGAAAAATTGACTTCATAGGGGAAAGAATTTTTATGCCAAGAAAAAAAATTCTCCCCTTAATAAAACTTCATCCTCCAAAAATTATGAAAATGGAAGAATAAGAGTGAATGAGGAAAATATAACAAGAACGGTGGGCAATAAAGAAATGACAAACAACAATTTTTCTACAAATAGTGTGGTAGAAAAGGGATCCATGAGGCTTATGAATGCAAGACTTCGTGGGAGAAGATTGAAGCTTATCACAAATAAAAATACGAAAATAAGCCCACAAAAGAACCAAAATCCACTCAATTCGCAAGTGACTATATGCTCTCAAGTACATATGAGAAAGCAAACAATGTATTCAACATGGCTTGATGCTTGGGTCCTTATGATAGCACACCCGCAATAGAGTTATATAAGTCCTTGGATCATAACAATCTCAACATAGAAATAATCATGAATCAACATACAATTTCAATTTATGTGTTCTCATGCATTCATGCAATTGGTTCCCAAAACCACTTAAACAAAAACAACCATGTCAATTGGACCATGCATCACTTTGGATACATTCACCTAGCTCTCTTACATGAAACCAATTAAACCTATATATCATTCATCACAATTTCATATTGGTTCAAATATAAGGTTACAACCTTCAAACTCACATGAACAATTCCGAAATACAAAAAGAATCTTTTGGACCTACTTGTATGTCTCCCTCAATACTTGTTTTGCCACTTTCTGAGATCTACTATTTATGAATGACCTCCAATGCTTATATAACCTCAATCAAACCATTATTATGATGATCAAAAAATTTCAAACCTTAATACAACTTGTAAAACCATGAAAATGCGAAAATCACCCTTCCTAGACCTCAATTAGGCCTTTAATAAACCTCGCCGAGAAACATCAGTCATCTATAAATTTTCTTGTACATATTTTCAAGAATTGAAACTTTGGGATCAATTGAAAAACATCATAAGGAACTAACCTACAAAATTTCAATATTTTATGATCAACTTTTTTCAAGTTATGATACTGTTAGTCTTCCCACATAGTGTTTTGAGTTTATCTTCTTAACAACAGGATTGATTTTCTTGGATATTTCTCTATTAAGATCCCAAAATTCATTTACAACACCTTTAGAAACTTTGAAACCATTCAGATACACGTTCTCATTTAATTTTAAGTCCCTGAATGAATGATTTGCAAGTTATGAGATTTTTTCACTCTTAATAGCCCTAGTTTTGTCTATAGCGTCCAAGAAGGGGAAAAGTTAAAGGGTGAGCAATGGTTTCAAAACATGATTCGTGACACAATATGGTTTCAAAACATCCAAATTCCTTTATACATCTAAAGTTTTGTTTTTTTTACTCTCCAAATTTTATCTTTATACATCTAAGGTTGATTGTAGTCATTTTTTTACCCTCAATACCTCTTTCTAACCCCAAGCGCATCGGCCTATCACCCAACATACGTTGGGCACTCACTCGAGGTGTACGTGGGCACCAAGCCCCTCTTTTATGTGAGATTTGCAAGAGATTTCTGCCATTAATGGAGGATTATTTGTAGAAACATAAGTACATGCATCTACTTAAAAGGTAGAAGATATAACTAATCTACACATCAATGCATCACAAAAGGTAAATAAACATTGTATGAAGCACAAGGAACTAGATCTAAGTCATGACAAGCCAAATAACATGAGGGTTTACACCCATAAATAAGATGTATAGAATAGATCCATGTATATTTATTTAAAATAATTTCTAGTAGCCACACTACATTCAAAAGGGTCATCTCAGACCATATACATCAAATGACAAAGATCCAACCCCTCCAAACTAATCTAATCAGAGATCCTAACTATGCTTTCCCCATTATAACCCTTGTTACAGACCCCAACACCCATACATATGCTTAATGATATCCTTTACAACCCTCTAGCATCAAGAACTCTAAACCCTAGCATCATGAGCTCCAAACCCTTAGCATTACCTAACATTTATGCAACACCTCATTACCCTCCTTCTTCTCTTAGCACTCTTGTACCTCTAACACCTTCACACTACCTTCTCCATCCTTGTTTTTGTCCCAAGAAATCCTTTAAATAGGATTAGTGTCCACCGCCATGACTTCTCTCATGAGCAGATCGCATTCCAAGTGTCCATGTGGTCCTCCATAGGTGAATGTTTATCCTCTTTACAAAACCTTCCACTAACTATAATGATGCCTCTAGGAATATTCCCTATGTGGAATATCCTTTTCTTAGCCTCCAAGGTTCTAGGATGGCACCTTATCCACTTATCACGCCTAGTTGGGTCCTCACATTTTTCCTCAAGTGACTCCATGATGCCAAATATGGCTAAGTCCTTTAAACCCTTGTTATGCCTCTCGTGCATGCCTTGGTTTCACTTAAACCCTTCTTAAACCTTTTCTGCACGCTTTTCCCTAAGTTCCCTTCTATTTATTGGTCTTGTGTGTGTGCCTCTTGGTACTTAGCCAATATTTAGGGTCCAACATCACCCCACACTATGCGTGTTCTCCATCCTCGGAAATATTCTGCTCCTTTAAAGAATAAAGAATAGTGGAATTGAAATAATCTAAATAAATAATGGAAGAATGGAAGAATATGCTATTGTTGCATGAGGAGTGGGAACTCCTTCTTCACGGATGCCTCAATCTTCTCCCAAGCATCTACTTCTCCCTATGCCTGCTGAAGTAGGTCACCCACCAATGCACTTACTTCATCAAAACTTAGTTCATCGCTCTTAGATTTTAGCATATCTACAATGCTTCCTAGTACTTTTGCTAAGATCACCTAGCGCATCCATCCTGTGAGTGACTTGGGGGTATAGTTCCTTTAGCCTATTCTTATTCAACCCCGCAAGGTTTTGATTTCTTCTAACTTCTCAACTTTGAGAGATCTTATCGGACTCTGCCCTATTTCCTTTGTTCCTTTCTTGAAATTTTTTAGATCCACCTCATGTGTAGAAACCAATATGCTTTTACCACTGTCTCTCTGTCGGCATAGTTTTCATACACAACTTTAGCTATCTACGCATGCAAAGTCTTTCTTGTGGCAAGGAGCTCAGTACCGAGTCACCATCTCCCCCCAACCTTCACTTTTTCTTCCTCCTTTTGGTATGCCATCACCTCTTCTTCCAATCTAATGCAAGTGGTCACCTTTCCATGGTGAGGATGCGGGTCAAGTCTTCCAAGTAGTGCAAGGTTGACTCATATTTCTACTCAGGTAGGGCCAAGTTCGGGTGTTTTAAGATATGGCATCTGAAATGGCCTCTATCTTCTTGTGGACTTCACACACCTTCACCTTTTCATCCCTCATTTCATGCCTTAACTGCGCACACTGATCAATTCCTTCTGTTTTATCTCCTTGTCCTTCTCAATGATCTCCTCATTATTTTTCTCAAGCTCCTCCTCCAAGACCCTTATTCTATCATTTATGCCGAAGAGTCTTACTTCCACCTCCATGATAATTTGTTGAGCACATTGCAAACTTGCTCATCTGACAGTTTGTTGGGAATTTATAAGAGGGTTTATTCCTTGGCATCTAGTATCTTCATCAATGCATCACGATTTACCTCAAACTCGGGTTCATCAATGTGGGACTCAAAATCCCAGGATAGCATTTTCCTCATGCATGGTACACACCCTCTTCATCAAAATAAGACCAAGTGAGGAGTTGGTTTGTGGCATGGTACTTTGAAAGTGCACACATCGTACCTTGCTTAGATCATTAATATAATTCATATCATGTTCCTACGCCACTATTGTGCCCTTCCCACCTATGCACGTTGCCATTGGGAAGCTTACTACTAAGCTGGGTCTCCACCCATGCTCCCATACTCCTTTCCTACACTTGCACTCTCTTCAATTTCCTTCAGCACTTCTTTGGTGCTTTGCTCTACTTCATACTCCACTAACTATTGGAAAGTGCCTTCCACCTCCATCTAGATAGTGCTATCCATCTTCTCCTCGGTCAGGGTCGAGGTCTTCTGATCTTTCATGTTTACTTCCTCACTCCCTTGTCATGAGCACCTTCCTCATTCTCATCCATTTCTTCATTTCCTTCTTCATCTGACTCGTGTACATCATACACAGGATGATTCTGAGCCTCACTATACTCTTCATCATCTTCATCACCCTTGTCAGCCTCCATGCTTTTTGTTTCTCCTGAGTCCGACCCTTTTGTCACCCTTTTCTTCTTCCTTATTGGTGACTCCAATACAAGGGACTTCTCTTTTTCTTCTCTCTTAGGAAACTCTTCTCTTACCAGTGACTCTTCCTTCTATAGAGACTCTTTTCTAATAAGAGACTTCTTCTTGATGGACGTAAGTACTTGTGCTGCACTGCCAACTCCTGTGCCCCTACTATCTATGCACGCTCAATGCCTTTTTCTCAGGAGCCTCCTCTCTTTCTATTTTCCTTGGCACATCATTTTTCCTCACAATGGGGTCCTTAGGAATGGAGACATCATCTTCAACATAAGTGCCCTTTTCATACTTAGGCCTTAGGCATAAATACACCCTCAATGTTGTCCTCCCTACAACAGGAATGTTACTAGTTTCAACATGTGCACGTCATAAGAGACATACTTCTCCACATAGGTGTGCTTCTTGGGGTATATTAACTTCATGTGTAACTCACGGTAATCTTGATCTACTACACTTAGATCAAACCTGAGTTTCTTTGCCTCTTTAAATCGATTGATTGACCCCGGCTTGGAAGTACTACGTGCGCATGAAGGAGAAAGGCAACTTACACCAAGGACTCTTGGTGCCATCTATCAAAGTAAATATGTCGATACAAAAATTTTGGTATATGGTGAACTCAACCTCCTTGTACTAATGAAGGAAACTACTTGGGTATTCTCCATTCATCCCCAAATGCATCACGCATCCGCTTATACCACTTTTCCAGGCATGCACTTATGAGCAGCCGTCATGGTGTCACAAGTATATTGTTCAAACCTCTTGGCGGGGAGGGGTTCTCCTCTGGTATTCCCAAAAAAACTTATCTAGCCCATTGGGAACTCTAATCTCTAAAAAGACAATAATGAGGAGGACATTACCAAACATGATCTTCTCTCCATCACACGCAATGTTTATAATCTCCTCTGCAATAAAATTTGAGAGGTTATATATGGTCCCCTCAATATCTTACGACATACATTTCAACCAATCCTTGTTGATTTGTATCCATCTCTCTTTCCCATTCAAATTTTTGACTAAGTGTGCAACCATCCTCATCACAAGGTTGGTGATTGCAGAAATTTCGAAGTAGCATGAACCCTTCTTATAGTCATAAGCTTCAATGGTCTTCTTAATGGCTTCTTTGTCTTCCAAATCATCGTCCAATGATTCTCCTTCATAGATAAGGCTGATAAACTTAGAAATCAGTTGGGGGGTTATGCACATCCTCTGACATGTAAAATAGAAGTGGTCTTCATGCATGCATGTGACATCAACCATTGGTATAGTTTCTCAGGCTTGATGAAATAGGGAAACTTGTATAGAGTTGTATAACCCATCCTTCTCCATTTTCACTTCACTTTGTCATCATAGATAGGCATTCCATCTGGTGTCCTCTTCTCTCTCTAGGGCAAACCAACTCTATTTTCATCTCATTTTCTGTGGTGCTCATTCAATGGTTGTAATCACTTATAGCCATCTTTCTAACATGAGACACCCATTCCTTACCAAGTAATATGTCGTCTGGGTACTGCATTTCCACGTACCATTCTTCATTAAACTGTAGAAATGACTTTTTTTCCTTTACCCTTTCCTTTCTTCGTGAAATGTTTGCTACTTTCCTTGGTTTCATTCCTTCGTTGGGTCCTTAAAACTTCTTCCTCTCTCTGGTCCTGGCTCTGCTCAAATTCGCGGCTCCACTCCTTTGCGAAAATTCCTCTAAATCTCATGCCCTAGTTATGCAACCCTAACTAAAAAACACTTTTTCCACAAGACGGCGTAACACCTATGGGATCCTTCCACATAACCTTCTCCACTTACCCCATGTACTCCTTTCCACTCTAGTTTGCTTGATCAAACTAGTTATGCACACAAATCTTCACAAATCTTCTCAAACATTCTTTGCAAGGATGCCCTAGTTCGTGAGAGCTCTTTGATAACTTAAAATGCAAGGTAAAGAATAACACACCCCCGATCTTCTATTTATAACTTTTTATTTTCTCCATAATAAATTCCATGCCACCTACCAATATAATTTTGCAATAAAGGTGGATTTTTCCAACGCCAACCTTCAACACTTTTCCTCTGCGCTCAATCCTATGCGAAAAACTTTGGCAACCTTCAAGTAGGAAAAAACCTTACTTGACCACATATCCTTATGTGCATGCTTATAACACCGAAGGCATTCTTCCTCTATGTCCTAATCCTAGTTCTTGACATCGCCTACCTCATGTTGTTCTTGCACTTTTCATTCTTGTACGTGGTTTCTATAAATCCTTTTGACACCATCCTTCCCTTATGTTCACCTCTTCTACGTGATCTTCCAATCCACGTGTTTTTATTTTTCAACCAGCCATCAACAACCATAGCTTCCAACTTGTCACATCACTCCACCCCACACAAAAATGGATGCGTAGTCCTCTACGCATAGAATTTTTTTGAAATAATAAGTGCTACTGAACACACAAATGCACAAAAAAACAAAACAACACTAACCGGAAAAAAATGAGAAAGGGAAACACAAACAAAGGAAACTACAAGAAAGCAAAATCCTAGGCTAACTAGAAATACTACCTTATTTACAAACACAAAGAAGACTTATTTATAATAGGGCTTCAACCTACTCCCATTGAAATGGCTTGAAACCATGTTCCATCCAAAGACTTAATGATAAGCACACTAAATCAAGTATATAAGATATAATGTACGGGCCCAACCAATGGAATTTGAATTTCCCAGGATGGCACAAAAACTTGGAATCATATAAGAGAACCATCTTCCCAACCTCAAACTACTTGTTCTTGATGTGTCTATCATGTCATGCCTTCTGCCTATGGCTTTTTTTATTTTCTGACTCCAGGTGAGCAATAGCCCACCTCTCATCCAACTGCATCAACTTATCAATCCTCTCCTCAAGCGCTTGTTCATCATCTAACCCTCCTGCATGTGTTATACGTAGCGATGGTAATATAAATTCAACAGGTAACACAGCTTTTGTGCCAAACACCAATTGAAAAGGTGTGGCCTTGTTCAATCTCTTATAAGTAGTCCGATATGACCATAACACAACAGAAACTTTGTCATCCCAATCCTTTCTTCCCACATCACAAATCTTGGTCAATGTGTGATTCAAAATTTTGTTAAATGCCTCAATAGTCCCATTAGCTTGTGGGTGATAAGGGGTAGTCTTGTGATGGGCCACCATGAATTCTTCCAATAAAATTATAATTGTCTCATTTAAGAAATGAGTACCCCTATCACTTGTTAAGCTCAACGGGCATCCATACCTGCTGATTATATTTTCCCACAAGAACCTAGCTATTATTGCCATTGTGTAATCCCTTGTAGGCACCACTTTATGCCCACCTTGTAAGGTAATATGTGCATGTAATGATAAAAGCGTGAACATGTCCTTCACGTGGCTGGAGAAATAGGGCCTACGAAGTCAATTACCCATTTCTTGAATGGCTCTGTTTGGTAATCAATCTTAATGGAATTTCATCTCTTTTCCCTAGTTTACCAAGGTGCTAGCAGTGGTCATAGGCCTTACAATACTTGATACAATATTTGTAAATTGTTTCCCACCAAAATCTACTAGAAGTATCTTGCGCACGAGGTCGCATTCCCATAGTGTCCCCATGCAATTCCACCATGAGACTCTTCCATGATTGAAGTGTTTTTATGCTCAAGCACGCACCAACATAAAACATCAACACATGACCTAGCTTGTATAAGTATCCACTAATTTACATGTAGGGCACAACATGTATGGCTAACTACTTCCTTTCCAAATTCTTCATTCCCTCCGGTGTCACACCCATTTTGAGAAATATATAAATACCATCCAAGTTAGAGGGTGTGCGCTGCAATCTAAACAATTGTGCATTTGACATTGTATCCTCAATTCTCTATGCATCCTCTCTTGAGTCAATCCTTGATAAATGGTCAGGCCCAAATTACTCTTACCCGGTTTTACAACAACTATAAACTCAAACTCCTGAACAATAGGACCCACCTGCATATGTGCCCTTGCAAGACGGGCTTGTTCACCAAGTAATTTAATGCCATGTGGTTCATGTAAAAGATAAAGGTGTCGCTAGAAAATAATGCCTAAATTTTTACAATGTGTAGATCATCGATAATGCCTTATGCTCTGTGGTAGTATAATTTTGTTCTATGGGGTTAGCTTCCTACTAGCAAAGCACAAGGGATGGTCAACAATTCCCTCTCTAGGTTGTGCTAAGATTTCTCCAATCACCATCCCTGAAGCATCAACATGTACATGGAATGGCTTATCCCAAGAGGGAAAGCATAATATGGGTGTGGTGATAAGCCTATTCTTCAATGTGTCAAATACCATCTATTGCACCTCCCCCAACTAAATGTAGTTTTGTGCTTCAACAACTCCTCCAATAGTGCAAGATCTTATCATACCCCTTAATAAATTTTTAGTAATACCTCGTATGCCCAAGGAATCTACGCACTGCGCGCTCTAGATGGTAGGCTCCCCTAATCCCACAATAATGGTAACTTTGGTAGGATCCACCAGCAAGCCTTCTTTACATATGATATGTCCTAACAGGGTGCCAAATGGAATAGTGGAAAAACATATCTTAATGTTGAGAGATATACGACACTGTCGGCATCACCTCAGATTGTCACAATGGTTCCTCACCAATCCATATACTATTTAGTCATCCAGGTATACTTGTATAAATTTATGGATGAAGTCCTGAAATGCATGAACCACAATGTGCAAAAACACAACAGGCGCATTCTTCAGTCCAAAAGGCATGACCATATAGGTAAAACTTCCCCATTCGGTGGCGAAGATTATTTTTTCTTGGTCTTCCTTTGCAATTATAACCTAATGATATCCTAAGAATCCATTTGTGAAAGAATAGATCTCACCCGATTACTCCTTCTAGGATCTCTTCAATGAAGGGGGTTAGAAAAGGATCAATGACACACACCACATTCAAATCCCTGTAATCAATGCAAATCCTTATCCTCCCATCCTTCTTAATGTTGATGACCATCGAGACTTATCCACTCTGATTCCTCAACAACCTCAATGATGCCTGATGTGATCATCTTGTCAATCTCCTCCTTGACTTTAACGTGTAGATTCATATTCATTCGATAAGGTCTCTTCAAATTGGGCGTGCACATTCCTTTAACTTGATCTTCATTTCTCCCAAGGAGTGGTGAACTCCTTTAAGCTCATGGTACTTGCATGGAAACAAATCTTGAAATTCATGCAACAGATCAATAATATTTTAAACCTCCTTTTTGTCTAGTAATTTCCAATAGTAACTTCCTTAGGTTTTACCTCTGAACCATTATTAACCTTCTTGGTTTTCAGGGGTTCATGGTAGGCACGCAGTTTCTCATCAACACTATCTATAACCTCACCTGTACCATGATAGTATGGTTAACATCTAAGTTTTCACCTCTTCACCATCTATCACATAGACCAACTTTCCTTTCTCTTTTTCCATGCATGCGCACTTAAGTTGTACCTCCTTTTATTCTTCCTCATCGAAGCACACTTCCAAGCTAGGTTCACCCAACAACTCTAGTACTTTATCCTCTGCCATGGCACTATCTCCCATAGTTAGGTGCTTAACAACCTACAGTGCCTTATCCACCGATGGCTTAGTACTCTGATACTCAAAATCTTGAAGGAGATTAAAAATTCAATTCCTACCAGGTTTCTATCTAACAGCGCAACTCTGAATGAATGTACCATGCATGCGCGTAGCCTTGTAAGGTGGAGTAAATCTTATGCACCCATAAAGATGGAGGCAAGGCTTTTGTGCCTTCCATCCAGGCCTTCTCACATGCCTAGACATGAAATGAGGTGGGTTCCTTCCCATGATAATCTTGTATAGTAGTAGGTGCATTTCTTTAGAGAAACCTAATAGATAACGCGATCTCACCTCGCGCCACTCTATAAGGTTATCGTGATGGGTCACCCACCAATGTGTTGTGGTCCCAAGAAAAGTATAACTAAGCATACTTCTCCTTTCAATCTCACATCTCCATTGGGTCTCCATTGCTCGTAGGAAAACATCAGGGTTAGCTCCCAATGTAACTTGGCAACTATTTTCCTCCCAAGCACTGACGACTAAGCGCGCCTTTGCTTACTCTCTCATCATATGCCCCTTAACTACCTTTTGACTAACTCATATGTCCCGTGTGCCCAATTGTCACATGCCACACTAGTTGTATCACTTATAGATTGAGCATATTCCCATTGAATAATGCCTTCTTTTGTTGGTTGCACAACCTCAGGGTCCTTGATAGTGCACACATAGATTATGTATAGGTATTCTTCTCCCGGGGGGCTTAGTATAGGGCATTGACTTTCCATCCGTTAAAGGAATGATAACATGTTCCTCCTTATTCTCAAAACTTATATACCCCTTATTGAAACGTAAGTCAACATTGTTCTTATAGCACCAGGGGTGCCCAAGTAACGCTAGAAAGTTATCCACCTCAGCAAGTGCCAAGAGTTCAAGTCTCCATTAAATTCACTATCATCCTTTAAAACACCAATGGGCATTACCTTTGTCTTATTAGCCATATACAACACATTTGAAGATGGCTGTAATGGAGGTCTTCCCATTTGATTCCATGCATCCAGGGTGAGAACATTAACTTCCGTGCATGTGTCAATCAGAATATTACTTAGGAGCCATCCATTAACAATTGCATTCAAGGTAATCTCCTTATCATAGTCAAGGTTGTGAGGAGGTAGATTAGCATGCAAAACCTGCCTCTCGCGCTCTCCTCCAGTGCTTGGTACTTTATCTCTCAACCATTCTCCTAACAGAGGGATGATATTCTCTTGGTGCAACATCTTACACACCTCTCTAACATCATCTATATCTTCCTAAGTGATCCATAGGGATCCAAAATGACTCTAGTTCATTAGATCAGCCAGCACCAAAGAAGGAAAATAAAAAAATGGAGGTTTTGTTTGTATATTAACAACTACCACTCTGTATAGGACGGTGGTTACAGAACTGCCGCCCAACCCAGTGCCAATCCGATAACCTCCACCCAGCCATCACGGCGGTCATGTGACCTCCGGTATACATTGGGCGATGGTCCGACACTTTCAGATAGAAAAATAAAATTTAAAACAAACAGTCCCAAAATTGGAAAGGTTGTTTGTGTCTCTTCTCCTCCATGACCTTTCCCATCCTCCAATGCATGGGAGGACATGAGAAAGGCTATAAATACATGTAAGAAGGATATTTTTATTATCGAAGCATGAAAGCAAGTGAGCAAGGAATTATTAGTCTTAGGAATTGTGTTTGTAGAAGAAAGGAGTTTTGAGGTAGAGCAAACAAGTAAGGGAGAAAGTGTGAGATATTATCTACTTCTCTTTCATACTTACTATAAATTTTTTACTTCTTATTTGAATTAGCCAATAAAAAAGTGGGAAGAAAGAGCGTTTACCCTTCTCGACCGGTTTTCCTCCTCCAAAGGTTTCCAGGATAAAAATTGTTGTAGTTCATGAGTTTATATTCTTTCCTTTCCTACAATGATTGTTGATTCTAATCATAAGTAAATTCATTCACTAGTTATCTTTGTCATTTTCTAATCGAAAGTAGAACAAAAATGTTTTATTGTGATTCTGTGAATGATTCCAAAGTAGAGATTTTACAGATCATTTTGGTATCAGAGCTAACAAGTATCTAGGACTGTGGTATTCATTCTTGGATTTGTATGACAGTGACAAGATCTAAAGGCGAAGAGGATTTACCTTACGATCTAGATATTTCTACAAGGAAGTGGAAACAGAGAATTCGAGGGACAAATGGAGGAAGAAAACTTGGTCCGTAGAATCAAGATGTTGAAGACCATGATGGATAGGATGTTTAGAAGACAAGAAGAACTTGCAGATTTGTAGAAGACAAATTTTGTTAAGCAAGACTCCATGGACTCAGTGGTTCGAGGCTTAGCCAAAAATTTGGCATAGGGAGGAGCCACCATGAGGAAGATTATGGGGAAGAGCATGAAGAAGAGACTTCAAATGCAAGAGAAAAGCTAAAATCTGATCATGCTCCTTTTAAAGTTGAGACGAAAGTTGAAATTAAAATATTTGAAGGACAAGTAGATGCAGAGTTTCTTGATAAATGGTTAAAACAATTCAAAGTTTACTTTAGTGTCCATAATGTCACTAAGGCATAGAGGATCTCCTTTGCACATCTCAAAATGTAGGGACATGCTCTGGTTT